>MU869290.1:4990-15266 GCA_036418205.1 Ostertagia ostertagi | reverse complement strand
ACAACAAGCGCAGCAGCAGCAACAACAACAACAACAGCAGCAGCAGCAACACCAACAACAGCAGCAGCAGCACCTCATGCAACAGACACCGTCGATGAACCATCTTCCGCAAGGCCCAGTACCGACAAGCCTCGTTAGTCCACATCACTCTCCGATAGTGGTGGCGTCTACCTCCGTACCGCCAGCTGGAGTGGAAGACTCATTGACCCAGTTGCGTTCGCTGGCCAGTGGAACTCCTCGTCCGACCGGTCGACCACCTAGTCAGGCCTCCGCTGTACCGTCTACCTCCTCATTCGGCACGTCTCAGCACAGTGGCCCAGGATTCGTCCCTCATGTCCAAAGCAGGTGAGATATTGATATATTTTTTATGGATATGTATGTGTTAAAGCATTTTTTTCATTTTCATAACTTTTTTTTCGTGAAGAAGTTGGTGTAGCAGATGAAGCTGCATACTCGTACAGGTCCCGGGGTTAAATCTCGGATCGATTTGCACAGAAGTCCACCGAGTTCACCATTTCCCTTGTGTAGGGTTCGCAACCGGACTTGTATGGGATGATAAAAACAGTGGCTTGTAAGAGTGGTCCTGCAGGTCATTGTGTAGGCAAAATTGCACTCAAATATATCATATATTTCTGTACTTCATTTGTAAACAGTAGCTAAATAAATAAGTCAGTAAATATCCCTTATAACTAGATGGGGAAAAGAATGCGTGGCGTAGCTAGGCTGATCAATACAGGCTGTGATGGAGTTGTCTTGACCTTCTAGTGTGTCCCATCTATATTTATTCATCGTGTAATTATGAACCGAGAGGGAAGTAATTTGTGTATGCAAAAAAGCTTCTAAATCATTGCCGTTTTTTGTTTTTTTTTCGGTTTTTTTTTGTAAAGTTCTCCACGGTCTCGTCTTGTTACTTATTATTTTGATTATAGAAAGACGGTTTTAATCATTGATCCTAGCCCGACGCGCACGCGCGTCACATTTTCCCGCAGACGATTTGTTTTGCTCAATTTGTTTGGCATTTTTTTTATAGAAAATTGTCCATAAGCGTAATCTGCTTCGGAAAACAGTACATCCATACTCGGTAACGGAATTGTTGAAGTGGTAGCGACGGCTTGAGAAAATTTTTCCAAAAGAGGATTCCAAGTAAATGCTCAACGAGCTGTTCTAGGCGTGTTAACGCACCTCCGCGCGCATCACAGGGTGTACATACCGGAGTTCATCTGACTTGTTCGTCGTCGGGTGCGCACATTGGTGTTCACCTCTCCATTGAACGTCTCCTCTAAATTTTGTGGCCGTACATTTTTCTCATCTAATGAAATTCAACAATTGAAATCTTCATCACATCCATTTCAACGATTTACGGTTCCTCAAAGTCACTCGACCAATGCCTGCTGTTCTAACAGCTAAGTCAGTTGAAAACTAAAGGTTGGCTGTCAAAAACGTATGTGTGCTGCGCCCTACATAAAGTGTTCACGTAATTTGAGCCCAATATAATCCCGAATCATATGTGTTGCTCGCAGTTTCCATGCAATTTGCAAGTGGCACTACCATAAACATTTGATCGGAAGAAACAGAGGCCGAAATAAGCGCCATCAAATCTATTAGTCGAATACATAAATTACTAATGCAGAAGCGCTAAGCGGAAAGATCTGTAGTTATCTCACTATCTATTCTTTATAAGCTGAAATCATTGCGCATAAATCGTTGAGTATATTTATATGAACTTCGGGTGAAAAGGACGTAATCAAAGGTGACATTCTGTACTTGGCATCTATACGTTAATTGACGAAAGGCACTCCGAAATAATCATGAATGTACTTCTTGGAGCTGTACCGCAAGATGGGGGGGGGGCATCCTGGGGGACTAATCGTAGAAAAGAAGGCGAGAAATTCTGGGGAAATGGAAATTGCTCATGACCATGGACTCTCCTTCCTCGCCTAGAGGAGATGTTTTTATGGTTCTAATCACGTTGCAACTACAATGGCCCCGTATCTTGCGATAACGCCCTTTTTTGTTCTAAAGAGAATTTTTAGTAGGAGATCCATTCATCCCCCTAGTAACTTTATCGTGGGCAATATGTTGCCACTTCGTAGAACTATCCAATATCTAGTTACAATCAGTGGGTGTCAGAGATGATGGATGTGTAACCATTGGCACATAGAATGGCCCACTGTTGGGTCGTGTCGCCGAGTATGCGCCATGAATGAATGCCATGTCGTTATGGTGAGATCAGCGTGATCGTGAGTGTGTAAAACCACACGTTTCAGATGTTCGCTTTTAACAGTGATGGATTGAGCTGCAGTTTATTAATTTGTGGAATGAATGAGCACGGTTTTTAAATTTTATTTTTAGTCCAGTTGGATCATTTGTTCTTTATATTATTTTCATGTTACCCATTTTGGGACCGATGTCGTAGCTAGTTGTTGCTTGTTAAGTTTGACGCATGCGGTCACATTTGTAAGTTGTAGACGGGACTTGTGAAGATAGTTTTCCTTCTATCTCTTTGGAAGATTGAGAGCCTGGTTTGTAATGTTCCATTCCAAGGGTTAGTTTCGTGAGAGCAGAGAAGCTTACCAGGAAGGTCTTTCAGGACATGGAGCCCTTTTTGAAAACGGTTTTTTGCATGATAAAGGGGCACATGCATGGAAGTACAAAACTAGGCTCCATTTTTTCTGAGCGGCCCTCTGGATGCCAAAAAAGGAGTGAAAAAAATTTCTTCAGAAATCGGAGTTTTCACACCTTCAACGTTCTTTATATCACTCGGTATGTTAAGTGGACGCACAATAGAAGGTTTTCCTTCACTGAACGTTGAAAACAGCGTGGAATTTAAAGCCAATATCAAAAATTGTATATAATAAGTGCTCAAAAGCACAAGGAAGTTTCATCAGAGTCGTTGACATTCATTGTACAGCGGTGGTCGGATGGTCGAGTGGATAGCGTGATGGACTCTGGTTGGCACGGTTTGTTCGAAGTTGTTGGTTCGGTTCCCCTCCGTGCTCGGAGTTTTGCATTTTTCCGATTATCACTTTTCTGCATTTGTACGTGCGCGCGACGCGACTTGGAGAATATTAGTGTCTTTATGTACTTTCGCCCCAATTCGCGTTTTCGTAGTCATGTTTTTCAGTTGTGTACGAAATTCCGTTTACAAGCAATAAAATAACTAGCAGATATGGTAAAACTCAATGAAGTATCTGAATCACAGGCGCAGATCACACCGACTGCATCTAACGAACGCCAGAAAAGTGAAGTTGCCATTTTCTTCGCAAGGAACACCCACTCCATTTCCCTTGAAGGCAGATTGCCGGCGTTGAGGAACGTCCAGGATGCTCGTCGACGTATGCCAGTGCCCACCCAGGCATACGCCATGCATCGACGAGATCAAGGGGTGATGCCAGATTGCCCCATGGGCAGGAACTGCGGTGGAAGTGTAACTATCAACCAAACGTGTCGTTGCTATCATCTCGAAGCTGTCTTCAAGTGGGAAGCGTGCATGCCGTACTGACTATGGGCTAACCCATGGCCAATTTGATTGGCGAATCTTTGATCTTCTCTAATGCGGCGCTTAAGGAGGTATTTTATAGGCGGCTGTACGAATCTGACGTCATTTTTGTAGAGGAGCGATTGTCGCAATTGGGCGTCTCGGGCCCACTCGGCGCAGCTTTAGCGCCAGTACAATTTTCGCCCCAATTCTGGGCAGAAAGCTAATCAGAAAGGTTGATGATGACCCTGATTGTAAGAACAGTACCTATTTTTATCGGCGGCAACATTTGGAGTCATTTAACATGCGCTAACATGAAATGCAAAATTTTGTCATCAGCCGGGACCGATCCCTCGACCAATTTTTCATACCTTTTTTGGCACTCACAGGGCCGCTCAGAAAAAATGGAGCCTAGTTTTGTACTCCATGCATGTGCCCCTTTATCATGCAAAAAACCGTTTTCAAAAAGGGCTCCATGTCCTGAAAGACCTTCCTGGTAGTTGTTGACGGCTCATGCAGCCTTTTTTGAAACTGGCTTGGTTTCTGAGGAGAGCTTCTTGAGTTCGATTTCTCATTGTAACAGGTTACTTCAACATGTTTTCGCCGTCGCTTAGTTTTGAGCGTGTGAGTGCGCGGTGTGGGTTTTTGGATCTCATTAGAGAGTGTGTAAGAAAATCTCATGAAGGCATATTCTAAGTTAAATGGTTGTATCATTATCAAATGGTGTAGTTACCTGCAGACTATTACGTGCCACATTCATTCATATATACATAGTAAACACGTTCGTGTTTTACAATAATGTCAATTTCGTACACATTAATAATAAAATATTGTCAAAGCCCTATATGAAATGGGGAATTTGGGGCATGAATCCGAATGAAAATATAATCAAATTGGCATTTGAATTCCGTCCGTAGCAGTGGTACCTATTGGAGTTGAGATTTCTTTCTTTGCTCCAGGAAAGCTTAAAGCTATTTTATAACTCCTGCGAATATGTTAATTTTTATTCCTACAGTACATATTGGTTTTTACTATTTCAGAAATCGTTGTGTAGACGTTTATCTGCAATGTGAATTAATGCCTTAGCTACTGATATATCTGATCTTGTGGAATTTCAGGACAACCGCTGGCGTTTCTTCTGCTTCCGCGACACCTTCGACTGCAACGCTGACGACTACGTCAACGTCACAGCCGCAACTTTTGACTGCCACCTCGTCTGCACCGGTGGTGTCCGCGGATCTGACTGCAAACATCAGTCCGGAACGGCTAGCCGCCCTAAACCCGTTGATAAATGGAGGTTTTCTTGGGAGGGGTAATCAAATGCTTGGCACGGGGAACGCTATGGTGAGTAGTCGAGTTCTTCTTCCGCTGTTCTCAGCTGTTAACTAATAAGAATTTTCCCAGGATCCTCTGATAACATCGTTTCTGTTATCGCAAGCGCAACATAGTCAACAACAATACTTGGCTGGCAATTCGACGGCGAATCTGTTGGCTCGTTTTATGATGCCTCCGATAAGTGGATCGAATTCGGTACAAGGCGCCGGTGGCATGGGAAAGTGACCCGTGGTCCTGATCTGATTGCTGATCAGTCAGGCAGTTAGTCAGCTGGTTCGTCTGTTTCATCTGTCGTTCATAAATACAAACATTGTTCGCACGTGGATGCTTCGACCGAATCTCTGCGGAATTCGCTTTCGCCTTGCTATGAAGAAGCATCTCGTAATTACCTCATTATGAGTTATTATGATCATTTCTACTACGATATTATGTTATGTTTCACAAAATATATACCTTAAGACTTGCGGATCGTCTCTCCTTTGGATGATCCGCGGTTTTCACCCTGATACTCCATCTCCAAATCCTCTTTTCATGGCATTTCAAACGGCCTTCATGCCTCCCAAAAGTCCTTTGTTGATACCCAAAAATCCTCGTAGTGATTTCCAAATACAAATTATTATTATTTATCTTGGATTCTCTTTACCCCACACTATCATCCATCCATTCATTACAACCAGAAGCAGATGTTCCGTATATTTTCCTTTTTTCTCTCGTCTTCTTGTTTTCTTGCGGGTGAACCATGTAGCGATTGTATGTGTCTGGTTCACCGTTTGTGCGCCTCCTGTCTGTATGTATATGTATAGTTAATGGAGGTGAAATTTCAATGCGAGGAATGCTACTGTATCCCTGGTTTTCCTCGAATGTCTTCCTCATCACAAAGTGAATTTCTTGAACATTGTTGCGAAGAAAATGAATATAACAAATATTTGATGGTGTTTTTCTTACGGACCTGTGCCGTTGCTTGCATGCTTTCTATCTACTAGACGGTTAGAAGAGTTTCTGCTTACTTAGCAGCACTTTACTGGTTTATGGTTCAGATGGTGATCGTGGGTTTGACAGGTGGCATCGCCACTGGCAAAAGCTCTGTGTCGGAGATGTTCCGCAGTCACGGAATTCATGTGGTGGACGCTGATCTCATCGCTCGACAAGGTGTGATGGGATTTATTTTGTTTTCTTGTAGGCATATGTCTTGAAAGAGTTGCAAAGCAAGAGTTAGAGTTGTCGGTTTGCATATTCTCTGCTGTCAAACTTAGGTCAGCTTTATATTCCTTCATATGGGTTTGAATGGATTCCTTGCAAGAGAATGGAAAATATAGAAATGAAAACTATGAACTATCAATGATTTCCAATGGCTAGAGGACTCAAAAAATCTCATTGGGATCTCCTTGTCGTCCTTTATTGAAATTTCGGCATTTTGTGTCGTATGTACCGTGATTGTTATGTATTGTTTCTTAAACGTGGTTTCTATGATGGAATCATTTGTCTGGTTTTACCTTTCGACCGTTTCGTCTTCTTCATAGGCTTAAGATGGTTTCATCTACGAGGTACAGGAGAATCTCGGTAGACCGTCAACTGGATTGTGAGGTGTGCCCTTAGAGGCCCAGACGCGGCAAAGGACGAGTCGCAGCGCATACTGTAGCGGTTAGGCGTCAGGTTAAATAGAGTGTACCATACTACGTCTCATATCGCACAGCACGCGCTGCGACTCGTCCTTTGCCGCATCTGCGTCTCTTCCTTCGCCGCGCGACGGGCCTCTTGGGGGACACCCTTGAATTGTGAGCTAATTAGGTCACGCGGCATGAACCGTCGCCGCAGTAGTTGTTGTAGCGATTTTTGTGTGGACCTTTTCTTATCCATCCATGCTCCATAAGTTGCGTTGGCTAGGTGACTGATAACACCAGAGTGCTGGACATCAGTAAGCCAGCAAGCGTCACTGTAAGATCCTGCAGTGATTTAAGCCTCACAGTACAAAGGTTGTACCATGTAAAGGTTGTCCTTTTGAATTTAATTTGACTTCTTTATTAATCAAGTGCCTGAATTTCTACTAGAGAGTGATAATGTGGCTTAATCGGAAGGAGTAGGAGCACGTCAAATTGATTAGGTTGTGGTAGCATCACATCTTGTGCTCAAAAACTTAGCATTCTTTTCTGGTAGGTTTTCTTTTACCCCGAATATAATAATATTAACCTATACGGGTTTCCATCAGTTGCTTATTGCCAAATCGTTGCAGTGGTTGTACAAAAGCATTTTGTGCATAGTTAAACTCGTAGAGGAGTGCTGCCCATACATGGTCTGTTGGCAAAAGAGCCCGCTCTCGCCGGTAAAGTTTTTGGGTCTCCTGAATGGTACTATATGACGAGATAAAGTTCTCAACTTTCCTCTGCGACTCCAACATGATTTAAATTGTTTTCTATGGTTAACCCAATGCTGGCAGTTTTTCTTGCTGTTAAACATGTATTTCAATATTTTTTTTCGAACAATTTCGCAATTACTAACAATGGGTGATGCCGTTGCAACAAAACTATTTCAGTATTGGAGAAATCAATTTATCAGCACATTTTTGCACTTCTCTAACTTTTTGAAATCGTGTGTCACCTGGTTTGTGCTGCATCGATCTGAGCAAGTGGTAATCAGAAGGTGCTATTTTCGATAAATACCCAGGGGTTAAAAGGGCTTCCGAACGGCTCTAGTGTGTCTTTGAGATTTTTTTTTGCCATATTCGGCCAAATTAACCACGGGGAGGGGGTGATTTGGCCAATCTGGCAGCCATTTTTTCCATTCTTGGATTCCCATGGCATGTAAACGTGCTAAAATTTCAGTAGCTTCTAATCCATCCACAAACTATTCGTGCGCTGTACTGCTTGATTTTCATTGTCTCTGCTTTTTTTCGCCTAATGGGGCACGGCATCGGTCAATGTTGATATCAAAATCAATTATTTTAAATAGCTGGAGCCATTACTACTGAGAATGGGAACGCGATGGAGCCCGTTTACCGTGTGCTTTCACAAAAGTTGACAAGCCTCGGCAGTTGATTTCTTCAAATAAGCAGCAGAACGAATGAAGGTCGAGGAATACAATTTTGTTCATATCGTTTGTAGCTCGGTACACAATAAAAAAATCTATAACATGTCATGATGTCCGTGGTCGTGAGCTATGTCAAAACTATCATGTTGACGCTCTGAGTAGCGAGTTAATTTATCTTATCAGTTTTCGTCATTGGCCTGTTAATACTAGTCTTCAGAACTACGCTAACCCCTTTTAGTACGAGTTTTGAATGGGAATCGAATACATGGCGCATCTCAATAAAAAGGCTGGTGAAGGCAGATAATTTCATCGTTCTATTAAGTAGAGTCATAGTAAAGTGTCGACTTTTTTCGTATCCGTGCCGTGGTGTTAACATTGAAGAGTACTTGTCGACCCTAGTTCTTTCATACTACGACGATCCACCGTCGTATCGTCAGGCAGAAAAACCCCGTACATTTCAACTCTGTTCGTCAGTGTCTACTTTACAAGTTTCGTATGGGGTATTTAACGAGGAAGGCTATCAGAGTAATCGCGGAGCTAGAAGGACCAAGCACATTGAAAGAGAGGATCAGTCGGAAGTGATACGGTTCTGCAACGGCTACATCCTTGACCGTAGATACTGAACGCATTCAATAGCTCCTTGAAGACAATCCGTACACCAGTACCCGTCGAATTGCACTGGACCTCCACTCCTCGCGGAGCAGCGTGAGCCGTGCTTTTCGAAGAATGGGGAAATTGTGAAAGTTGAGAACATGAAATCCCACTCGAGCTGGACGAGGTTGCTCGGAGAACACGTGCGAAG
Organism: Ostertagia ostertagi; assembly: GCA_036418205.1. Lineage (NCBI taxonomy): Eukaryota > Metazoa > Nematoda > Chromadorea > Rhabditida > Trichostrongylidae > Ostertagia > Ostertagia ostertagi. The sequence goes on along the minus strand of MU869290.1, from coordinate 6,627 downwards.
CCATCACCGAGAATTCGCTGTCGCACAGTCGTGTTCGATTTGAACCTTGACATAGGGTCACTGGCGTTAGAATGCATGATGCTATACGAAGTTATTACGAGAATCAGTAGGAACATGCTGCTTAGTAAAGACAAGTTCGCTGTCGCAAAGGTTCCCCTCTCTCCGATTATTGGATTGCATCGTTACGGACTTCAAGGGATACCACTACTGCTTCATACACTTGTTGCTTGCGCTGCGTGGAATTGCTAGGAATGTGCAAAGTTATGGGCTCCAGTAGATGACACTATTTCACTACGCCCCAACTCGCGAACACGCGTGTCTACGACGAATGTCAACCATTGTATGGTACTTGGGCTCACTGAATGTTCCCTCACTGTCCATAATTCATTGGCGTATTACCGTCAGCAATCAAGCAGTTGTTACTCTAGCATGGCTTCCTGAATTGGAAAAATGCGACTGACCGCGATTATCTGGAAACGGACGTCCAGTTAATCTTCGCGTTGAACACTGATCAGAGAAGGCATTCAAGATCCTATGAAACTTTGAATCAGGACCTAGATATATCGGTAGAGCTCAAACGCATAAATATGGCAACTGAAACTGCAAAATGAAAGTTCAAGAAAGTTATGAGCATCAAAGTCGGTGGGGAGTAAAGTGTCGCATATAAATCGCGCTAGCGTCTGAGCATGTGGAGTCGCCGTGCAGTGGTGGTAGTGCCCTCCCCCTTCAGCCGGTAGGTCATGAGTCTCCTCCAGTTGGAGTGCAAATTTTGAGAGCGCTGCCTCTATCCTCCCGGCGAATCTGAATGCCCTACACTAGCACGATTCATACGTAACGCCTTACTTCTAGCCGCTTGACTCCTCACTACTTCCGTAGCAGGTTCATTTTAGCATACATTTACGAAGTTTCCACGATTTGTCATAAGCGTTTGAAGCTCTATCGATATATGAGGTCCTAATTCAAAGTTCAATGGAAAGTTGAATGCCTTCACCGGTGAGTAATTCTGGGAGAGTTATCCTCCACTTTCCGGTAAGTAGAGGGCAGGAGTTGTGGAAAATTGTGGTAGATGTGGTAATAAAATGGAGATAACAAATATGGTTCTGAAAAAGTTTGTCAAATTTAGCGAATCGAAGCCATATCTCGGCACTTACTTGTGACTGAACTTGGAGGTGGATTCTACATTGAAAAGGTAGCTCATTGAAAGTAACGGGAGAAGTGGTGAATGAAGCAGTGATGAAGAAGAAGCCATGTGAAATGGCACGGAACCCGCAAAATGGGACCACTTTCTGCGGGTACCCCCGGGGCCGTTCCCCGCCCGCGCGGCAAGAAGGCAGAGTCGCGGACGAGTCGCAGCGCGTGAGCGATGTAGGACGTACAGTGGAACATTCTATTTAACTTGACGCGAAATCCCTACAGTACGCGCGGAACTCGTCCCGCTGACTCGCCTTCTTGTCGCGCGACGGGCCTCCTGGCGGGGTACCCCGTTCCTTGCCTGCTGATTTCTGCATTGATGAGACTCATCGTTGTGCCCTCTTCAACACTAACGCTCTTCTGCTACCCAATCACCTGCCGCGTATAGACCTGCGGCGAGTGTACATAAGGTGGATGATCTGGACCAATTGCTGCAAAAGGAAGAC
>MU869289.1:44379-77108 GCA_036418205.1 Ostertagia ostertagi | reverse complement strand
CTTGAAGTAGAAATCATTACGAAACGCTTTAAGTGTCTCTCTTAATAATGCGTAAAGGAAAACAGTAAGTAAATAGGTTCACCAAGGGACTCAGCTTTTGTTCAGTTATAGGTTTAGCTAGATTATAGCCTCTTGATTCTTCTGGGCTTCTTTTCATGGATCTGCGTCGAGTTGAATGCTAATCGACATTTTATCGGCTCTCAAACCCAAGAAAATATCAACAGGGTAGTGGTTAAGCAAAACAACAATCAAATAAGTGGTTTGGTTCCTTCGCCCTCACACAAGCCAAAGCGCGAATCATGGCCAGAATCAGCTAAAGCCAGCCAATCCAAGTGCCAGAATCAGCCGTAGCCAGAAAATCCAAGTAGCCATAATCAGCCAGCCAATCCAGGTAGCGCTGCCAGTTAGGCAACCTGAGACGAACACCCATATAAGCATTAGTCGGTGTCCGTACGTGACACATTCACGTCCGTACCGTCAGCCACGTAATACATTACATTAAGTATTCCGTGGTTCACTGCCGTCCATGAGTCGTCACTTCCAGGGCTCGAATCCATGCATAGCGCAAGTTTTACTAGCAATGCGAGGATGTTCTTTGTTTTGGACAGGTTCATCTCGTGGTCTTTTATAATACTTCCGTATTCTTAAATGACCCTCTGATCACCAGCTTTGACCGTGGGTATAGCAGTTCACTAGTGTCCAAAGTACTTTCTCTGCTTCGTGCACGTGCATAACCGGCAATGCACACGCACGAACCACGTGGGAAGCAACCAATTATCCTGTGAACGTGTTTAAATGCAACATCTTAGATTTCGAGTGTTCGTTCGAAAGGTTGACCATAAGATCTGATTCACAAGCTGAAACTTTCACAAAATGTTAGGGGGGGGGGGAATTTTTTATATCATTGTTCCAAAGCGTTTAGAGCGTTCCTAATGTCCATATTTGATTGTTTCTTCTGAGCATTTTAGCTTATCATTAATTCCCATAATGAATTACCACCCATTGCATAATTTTCTTTAGGGTTTTTCTATTTGACCCCAACTACGGATGCCGTGTACCTTTATACGCCAACAGATGCGCCATCAAAAACAGAAAGACAGGTAGGTTTTTTTGGGAAATAGCTGCTTTTGCAGCCACCGCAACGAGGTCGAGATGATAGTTCTGGTTCCTAACAAGTTCTATGTTCACTTCAAGGTCAATCAATTTCTCAGATAATCCACGACTTGTGGCCACTGACAGAGGACAACTACGTTCCGGGACGAGCTGTAACTCAAAGTCGAGAAGCTCAGGTGAGCATCCTTGCCTTTTATTTCTAATTCACTGTGTTTTCCTTAATTCTCTGCAAGGGTCATCCCTGTCTTAACAGTTCTCATCATCAAATCTTTATTTGGTCTTTTAGCGATAATCCTATGCCTTTTGCTCCACGCCTTAATCAGTATTATACACTTACTTGATTGACCGGTAACCCTAGCTAATATTGGCTTGCTCGGAAAGTTTCCTCCGATTTTCACGAGTTTTCCTTCGATTTTCAGTCTCAAATTCAGAAAGCGCATTATCTCAGTTTCAACGAAATCCTTCTGATCAAAAAGAATAACAAACTATTATCATTCTCTATACCGTTGCCCAATAGAAGAGTTCAAACTCGATCCGGATATTGGAAGTGCGAGGTTTTGCAGGCGAGAGACTTGGCCTAGGTCGCTTCACCATCTGGTTGGGATTCAGTGATTCATACCTTAAAGGCAAACTCCGGAATTAAACTGGTGCTAAGAGCGCTTCGTAGTGATAGCTTAGCTGCGGAGCGACCCGAAAGTGGAGAGGAAAGCGAGAGAAACTCTTTGGGAACGCTGAAATTAAGGCCTTAACCTTCAAAAAGGTCGGATGTGGTACGATGGAACACGCGAGAGAGAACGTCGTTTGAGAGAGCACGCTGATCTCTACATCAATGCACGCTGATCTCACCACATCTCGCGGTGGGTGGGAAGCGTTCGATGGTTGGAGGCCCGTAAGGATTAGCGCCCTAACCGCGCAATTTTCGCGACCAAGTTGAAGTGATCTAGGTAGGTACGGGTCTTACAATTTCCCTCGCGGTATCCTTCCTACCTGTCAGGCTAATCCCGGTTGCTTTGGAAAGACTGTCCAGAGGCTAGCTAAAGATAGCATCAGGCAGGCAAGAGGTCTACTGTGCAAAATGTTCACAGTACCAAAGTTCTGTAGCTTCAGCGTTCTTAGAAGTGCGAGATGGGCTGTGCACCTGGAAAAAGGATCCGCCTTACACCTTTGTTGCCCATTCGCTGACGTTTCTGTTGGAACCTATACATATACAATTGGAATCTCCAGCCAACTTCCCACTATAAAGAAAGTGGCCTGCCTCACAGCTCACATACAGACTGTGGGTATCAGAATCCTCATTTCGTCCTGCCAAACTCTGATATCGACCTTCATGATATATCTTTCGACGCTGCCGATACTCTGTTTTGATTCTATTTTTTTATTCGGAGTACAGGAATACATATGTAATTATTGAAGTACAGAATGACAATAGTATAAGCAATAGAAAATTTGATAAAATAAAATAAAATATATGGACGATAAATGATAGAATTTACATGTTACGAATTAATCTTATAGGATAGGAATATAAGGCACAGAGATATAATGGCTGAAGAAATAAGTGTCGGTGTATCTGCGCAAGTACACTTTGTTCCTTCTAACCCGTTACTACCACCACTTGCAGCTCACCGTCGTTGCCAAGAATGGCGGAAATATTCTTTTGCCTGAATACGCACGAGCGATCAAGAGACTGGACATGTACATTCAGAACAGAATTCGGGTTCGTTGCGTTTGCTTTTCCTCAAGATGACCATTTTCTGTCGTAAATATGTTTTTTTTTTACTTCTGTGTTTTGCTCCAATCTAATTCTTATTCTTTAAAAGCTAAGTTTTGGCCACTTCCTTTTTCACCTTGATTGTAACTGAATTATCCTACGAATAGAGATGTTAAATGAATTGTTAATCAATTCTGTGTTCGCATTTTGTTTTATTGTTAAATCAACTACAGTTCGCGGAGACTTATTCGCAATACTTTTTCATCTAACAAGTCGCAACATTGAAGGGTTTTTTCGTGCCTGCCGGAACCTCGTCAACCCATATGTCGGTACAGTACCGCGAACGGGGGGTCGTATTTTGGTGAGTTTGTAGGGGGGGGTCGTACTTGCTTAGGTTATAAGAAGTGGCATGTGATGAGAGGGGAGCGGCGCGGGAGAAAATTTGCCGTGCTTCAGCGCGCGGATATACCTCCCGCCTAGAAAATGGATCGCGCTGAAATATGGGTGAACACATGGGAATTGTGGGAAATGTAGGGAATTTTTACTGTTTTAGGTGAGTATATACCCCCCGCTCGACGGTAATTTTTTGGGGTAAAAAATTGGTCGAAAGGGGGGGGGTCGTAGGAAACTTTCCTGAAGGAGGGGGTCGTAAAAACTTTTCGAAAAGTAGCAACGATAGGACTGACCCTGCTTGCGGTCCCGGTCAAAGCTTTCAGCCGCGTCAGGATCAACAACGGCTCTTTCAGGAGTGCATTTCCCTGAATTGCCCATAACCTTTTATTATTCCCAGGTGAAATTTCGCAACAAAACCTACACTTACCGAGATCTTTGTCTCCGATGGAAAAAGAAAGGCTGTCCGGGAAATGGACACATCCAGGTCATTTCCGAACTGTACAACCACGGCATCAACATCACCTACCCAACGTTCCGCATGGGAAGCAAGTGAGTGGCACTTGCGGAATTTGTCGGCATATTTTCAATTCAAAATAAATTTTCAGGAGTGGCTATTTGGGTGCCGGATTGGGAGGTGTTTCCTTGAGCAAGGACGATAACGGCACTGTCATCCTGGCTGCAGCCAAAGCTTGGTTGCTAGTTTATCAGCTGAAGTTCTTCCCTACGAATGTTTCGTATGTATCCGGAGTTTGGGAGAAGGTATGGAGAATTTTTGAATTCTCGACCGGCACCCGAGTGCAGCAATACCTGGCCAGTAAGGGGTCCCCAAGTGGCGTGAACACGTCCACCTATTCTTGACCATGTGGACTGCGTCATCGACTGGAGTAGAGACGAGAGTTTTGGGGACCCATCCCCGGCCGGGGCTTGCTGCACCCGGCTCTGCAAGTATTATTACCTCTACTTAAAAGCACATTCCGCGACTGAATAAGTAAATGTTGTTGCATCCGAAAATAAAGGTACATAGTTTAGGTGGTTGGTCAATCAGTGATGAACGAGAGCGAGAAAAGAAAACAGCTCGAAACCCATAAAATCACATTGCGACCGATCGTATGGGCGGGGTTTGCAGTCCGCTCCTACGGGAATTCGATTGGCTGACTCCATCCCTTTACCTTTATTTCACCACATCAGGTGAACGGTTAGCCAATGAGAATTCCGAAGGGTAAGACGCAAGCTCCGCCCACACGATCAGCACACTATTCAATTTCAAAGGTTCCGAGCGCACGTTTTGCTTTCTTCATTACAGTGGACTAATCACCACAACTAGATTCATTTCCGAGCGCAATACCCTCACCTATTCAACCGTGTAACGTGCCTTTAAATTCGATACAGTTTTTTGTTGATTATACTAATTGCCTGATGACCATTTCAGTCGTTCAAAATGCACATGGATCACTATCCAGTTGATCCGTACATAACCATCACGTACTTCCACTCGCAGACCTTAGCCGAGGAGCTAAAACGAAATGCGGACAGTTTAGTTCCCAGGTAAGCAGTACCCGTGTCACTTTCTCATCTGAATCTGTTTAAACTGCTGCCTTTTCGAAGATCCAGAGAACACGGTCACGTGGCGTTCTCATGGAGAAGAATGGGTCCATCTTAGCACCCTCCTTAAAAATTCTTCAGCACACGGACCAAGGAATAACCACGCTCATATTCGTGGAACAGCGTTCCATAATGAAATTGTAAATGCCTAGTTGATCAAAAACAGAAAAGAAACGTACCAAATCTCAATGGAAGAGGACCCCTCTCTACCCTTTTTCCTTGAAATGATGGGGGGCGTGATCGGACGAGTTGTCGGAACTTGGCTTGCTCCACGGCTCCACTCACCTAGTAATCTATATTGCATGCTATGGGTGTGCGCGAGGTATCTCGTCCATTAGCTCACATTAGCCGTCATTAGCTCACTTTGTAAGGCCCTAGCGCCATTTCCGCACTTTCGAGCCGCGACAACGGCACAACTGTGATACTCGCAAGGCTACTCTATCCTACCCACACATAGATTGTTCGACATGACCCCATCTGGGGTTGTTGCTCTAACTAATCCCTTCAGTAGAGCTGCAGTTTATCACTGCCATACCCTAGTGGCCACATTTTCTGCTTCGATTATTTGAATAATTTGTGCTCCATTTCAGGTTCATTGCTGCTTTTGTGATTCTTGTGGTCTTCGCCGTGATCTGCTCTCTTGTCACAATTAAGGGTGAGTCAGAGTAACTCAGTTAGTATGAGGCTAGCAAGTAACATCTTTTTGTGGCTCGAGAACTCGAACAGGTAACCGTGCTCTAGTCTCAACACAGTTAGGCTTCTAACCTAGAACCTGACCCGCTTTCTTTAAATCGCTCGCCCATGCATGGTTATTGAAGTAAGGAGCTACACTATAACTGTCTCGTCCGATTTCGGCTTCACAGCCACCTTTTGGCATCTCTGATTTCATAATTGTTTAGCTCTAAAATATCGTAATCGCCTTCTTTTAAGGAACCTTCTACGTTGACTGGGTCTTGTCAAAGCCGATTCTCTCAATACTGGGCGTGGCGAACGCTGGAATGGGAATCGCAGGTGCTATGGGAGGACTGGTACTGCTCGGCGTGCAGTATAACGACATAGTGGCTGTGATGCCCTTTCCTCGTAGTTGGTGAGTCCTTCACAGGCTTTATTGAAAAACTCGCTTTCTCAGCAAGGTCATCCCTTGCACGATCAGTCTAGCAACGACTGCCCCATAAAAATGCTTCCAGCTGTCGGCACGGATAACATGTTTCTGATGGTGGCTGCAGTGAAAAGGACTTCACGGGTCCTACCAGTCGAAGAGCGCATTGGCGAATGCATGGCTGACGCCGCTGTGTCCATTCTCATCACTGCACTCACTGGTAAGGTTTTCCTTTCTTTTAGGTCACCAAAATTATTTACTTTTGCAGAACTTCTTGCGATTATTGCTCAGTTCGTGCGATATATTGCTCTATGCATTTAATAAAGTGGCTAAGACACGGTATAAAATGCACTGAAGTCGGATAATACAGCGACGGAGCTGTGCGGCGCGATGCTCATCTTTGTGCAACGGGTTGGCTCCAGATCGTGTTATTCTGCCTAATATAAAAAGCTAATGGTCAATTAATATTGGAAGCTGAAGTCTGAATTAACGCGTGCTTCATTGGCGAATCATGGAAAAATATAATGCAAATCGGCGCTATCGCATGATACGGGGCATTTCTCAAAGGCAAAGTCCAAAAGATGGCAGAGACTTCGAGGAAAGTAGAGATGCTCACACGTTCTGGAGTCTCTTGGGCACCCGACAAGAGGCCCGTCGCGTGGCAAGGAGCCCTAGAGTCAGCAAACGGGTCAGCAGCGCGGCAAGATTTCGCATTCGTGTTAAAGCAACAATCCAGGAACGAATTTGCGGGCTAAAAGCACCTATATTGAAGTTGTAGGTGAAAAGTGGGCGAATAGAAAAAGAAAAGTGAGGAAAGCGCCTAACTGGGGCTTAGACAGGGGCACCCCCTCTGCCGTTCAGCGATGGGGGAAGACGTGTGTTGGACGAGTTGTCCAAATCTGCTCGCAGTAATGCGCTTCAATTGCGATTGCTTGCAAATACTTGGCTGATTGCTAGCAACTGTAATTGAAGCGCACGCTGAAATGAAACCTTGAATCGAAGGGGACACATTGAAAATCAAATACATTCGGCATCGAATTTTCAAAGGATAGACCTCAAATGGTCGCGGCGGTCCCGCAACGACCGCTAGTCAAGCATGGACTCTGTACAGCGTATGTTGAACGATCCGCCCTGGAATGAGCGAACCGCCCCCTTCGAGTGAATTTCGACCCCTTCCAGCGCATTTCAGAGGTAGGTTTTGAACTCAGTGACATCTCCTATGAACTTTAGTTGGGCTGGGGCATGTTTTCACCGCCTAATGACCAAGTGGTTGAAACCCTGCCTGGACTGTTGCTTTAAGTGAATGTCCTACGTAGTCATCGCGCAGCTCGCGCTGCAAATCATTCGCTGGCCCTTTATTCTTGCCGCGTAGCGAGTCATCCTTCGGGTACCCGGAGTCTCTCCACCCTTCTTGAGGCTTACGTTAGTCCTTTATTTTACCTAGAAGGAGATCTTTGACGCTGTGTCAAATGCATGTCACCACATTACCCCCGCGTCTTGCGATTGCGCTTGCAAATCTATTAATTCTCCATTTATTGGCCTACCTGTTCTATTGAAACTATAGTTTTCCCAGTTCTGAACGTTACCGTTAGCTTTTAGATGCCTTCTCATTCGGCGTCGGCACGATAACTACGATCCCAGCCGTGCAGATATTTTGTATCTATACCTGCTGTGCCCTTGTGCTCACTTTTCTGTACCAGGTGCTTAGAATTTACCCAAGCATATAGATGTGTAAAACTTGAAAGCCAAAAACGAGGTTTTAGATCACATTTTTCTGTGCGCTTCTGTCGCTGGCCACGAAATGGGAAGCAGAAGGTCGACATTGCCTGTGGCTAAAGGCTACGATACCACCAAAGGTAACAGGTTCAAGCCAGCAGATCCACATTTCTCCTCAGTACTAAGATTTCTACTCATTCCAGGTGGCCGCATCGGCATCAACTCGCTTGCTCTGGCTCGGTTCACGTACACATCCTGATCCAACGCATGAGTCGAATCGCAAGCGTTGTGCTGCTACGAAATTCTTCCAGGATTGGTACGGTATTTACCTTTGTCAGCCAGATTACAAAAGCAAGTTACGCATTAATCAGCAACTGTGAGGGTTTTTAGGTACGCGCCCATTCTCATGCAACCGGCAATCAAAGCACTCGCCGCTCTCTGGTACTGTATCTACGTTGGATTCGCTATTTATGGTTGTTTCCATCTCAGAGAAGGACTCGAGCCGGTCAATCTCTTGGTACGACGTTCAATCTATACGTAATAAGCCTTCTGTAAATATATGAAAGCCGAACGGGGTGAAAGTGGAGTTCGGAGCAGAGCACATCATTGTGCTTTGAGATAAGGATAAGAGCGCTTAGACCCGCGGATTGATTTGGAATATACTTTCATAACTACCTGGGCCCTCATGTCTGTGCAGGAGGGAGACATTAAAGTGAGTGAGCCAATAGCTGTACCTGAGACAAAGCCTTAGGGCAAGGGAAGGGACTTTAGCGGTGGGTGTGAGCAATTTTTCTCAATGGCGTTTCTCTCCTCTCCTAGGTTAGTCCTAGTGCCACTTACCATGGGCCCTTATTTGAATGTCCCCCTAAGGACATGAGCGCTTACTGGTGTAACGCGGAAATGAACATTCTTGCCAAGTCTAAAGGTGGAGGAATCCCAGGGGTATGATAGCCGCCAAAATTGCCTGAGATGTGAGCAGAATGTGGGGATTAGGACACAAACCGGTCCTTATTGAAAGTACACTTAAATGAGTTGTTTACTCATTACCTTATCGTAAGTGTTGGAGCGCCCAGAGGAGTGTTTTCTAGGACTGAAAAGGTAACTGTGGATCTCCCCCAACCCCATTTTCACTGCCAACAGTCACCTGAGAAGTTATAGATTTTGAAATATTACGTCAAAATCTATGTTCAGGATTAATATCAAGCGAAAAATTCACATTTGCTACTTTTACATATCCCTCTATGATCCCATTTGGGATGACATTTATTTTTGCCTTTTCAGGTGGACGACTCCTATGCGAAGCCTCATTACCTCTCGCTGGAGCGGCACTTCTGGCATTACGGTGCTACTCTTCAGGTGAGAAAGATTGTGCCTGCGATACGGTCCTCTCTACCCACGGGCGCTATAAGCTGAACCATAGAAAGTGCCGTGTCTTCTTGGGAAACTTACTCAGTTTTAGCCTTCTTATGCCATACCAAGGCCACTTCTTGACATCCCTTATTTTGGTCTTGAACCGGTATAAGTATCCTGTGAGAATCAAAGTTGCCCGATCCAGTCCGACCCCCCGTAGCGTTTCTTTCACCTCACTAGAAGATTCAGTGATTACCAATTCGTAAATTCCAGATAGTTGTGAGCAGAGCTCCAGACCTGCGTATTCGTGAAGAGAGTCCAAGATAAAACTCGATGGTCCATCGTTTGGCACCTCATCCCAGCATCGTGATCAAAGTGTTCAATTCTGGTGCACGAAATGAGCGTACTATCGACGAGCTTTTGACACCACCATCAAAGACGAGGTGAGCAGCTCCAGCTCAAGCTTCGCCGAACTAGTTGCGACTCCATTTGTTTTCTGACGAACTTTTGATGAATTGCTGGTGTTTTCAAGTAATTTTTAATATCACCTAAAATAAATCAAAAGTTGTTTACTCACAATTTTGAGAAGGAATGTTCACAGCTTGGAAGAGAAAGTCTTTACATTTGGGTATATTTTCACTTTGGGGGGGGAGCCTTTCTTCGAAAATAAGCGAAGAGGACTTAAAGCCGTCATATCCATGTTCTGTTAATGTTCCAGGCATTTTACGAGATGGCATCACATTATCTCTACACACATGACGCTGACCCATGGATGGAAGACGTGAAGTGGACCCTTGATGAGCACGAACGGCCGTACATTTCCGCATTCAGGTGCGTGACTGCTTGTCTCGAGAGAAAAGCTCAGTTAAAACACGGGTCGGGATTCGGTGCCTGAATCAGTCCCTCCGAGAGTAGAAAGATTGGTCTCCAAGCAGGCGTGGCAAAGGCGCTAAGGCCATGCCTTCTATCAATCGCGGCATACGTGGCGTCTGCGCCCTCTCGCGCACAACGTGCTCTCTCGCGTTTTCCCTCCTCGCAGCGCTGTGTCTCTCCGTCATACCACGGCCGACCTCACAAGGGAATTTCAGTGTTTTCTATGGTGCTTTTTGCTTTTTCTCCTCACTAATGTTCCTCATTGCACTTCTTGTCTAATTTTTGAACAAAATAACGCATCAATTCAATCCCGACTCGTGCCTTTAAGGGCAAGGATCAGAAGTTTAAGGCAGAAAAAAGAATGTCGTTGATTGGCTCGCTCTCTAGAACAAATTGACTGTGCATTTCACAGTTCAAAGTTGTAGACAAACCGCAATATGAGACCTACTGGGTATTTAATGGGCTTGTAATGGGCTTGAATGACCAAATCGAATTGAATTGTTTCGAATGCAACCTGAGCAACTTTTAGCCGTCATTTCGATTGGCAAATGGTTACCTGTCCGATTTTATCTGGATCGTGAGCAAATTTTGGCTTGATAGGGTCTAGACATGTTCTCATAGCTAAAAGATGGAAATGGATTCTTTCGGAAATCAGAATTCCATCAATTTGTGAGGTGGAGGAAAGCCTCTAGAGGTTCTTGCAGAGCCAATTCAAACAAGTTTTTACCGATTGCAAATTCCCTTAGTCTAGGGAGTTGGTAGAAGTCACAATTCAGTACCTTCCTTAATCGTGGATTTGCATTGAGCGCAGAATCATTTACATTTCTTTTACAAAGCCTTTAAAAAATACATTAAAGGCATGCCCCAGGATCGCACTGGTGTGGCTCTTGCACACGAATGTGAATGTATCGGTGCCAAGTGGGCCGGCAGTGAAGAAAAAAGGAAAAGAATCCGTCGAAAACGCTCAGGTTGAGGGCTCACTCACCTTCCTAATTGGCTGTGCTAAAGGAACGAGAGACTAAGCGCGAAGAGGAGAGTATGGGGCGAGAGAGCGCATCAGATGAGAGAGCACCAGACAACGGCCTGATAAGAGAGCTCGTTCGCTGCAGCTCGAGCAGCTTACTTTGCAAGCCCAAAGCGTTCTTGTCGGTCGAATTCCGTGCACGTGAACGCCACATTTGTGATTGTCCCCTAGGGTTCTATACTTCTGACCGAAGAGAAGAGTTCACACGACCTCTGCCTGGGTTGTGCCTTTAAGTTTTATCATATGTAATAGTAGCATATTTAGGTTCCTGATTGGAATGCGAGACATATCTAGCACGACCGAGCAGCAGAAAGCCACGAAAAGTTTTCGCCAGGTGAGAACGCGGCACATTTTCCACAGCCAGTTCGCGTCAAGTGTTTTCCAGTGTCTTTCATAATGGAAAACAATTGTCCTAAACCGGATCGCGAGTTATCCTGATCCGCACCAAATCTTCATTCGAACGAAATCACTGGGAAAACGAGGGCGAGGGGGTGAGGGGTAATGAGCCTTAGAAATGAATGTGGTGGAGTTCACATCTCAAAGGTCGTCCGTCTCATGGGGTTTCAAAGCTTTCACATGTAATGAAAGTGAAGCGGCGCTTTTCTCCTGAGAATTTACTTGCCTTTTTTTGGGCGTGTATTTTATAATTTTATCTTGTGGGGAACATTTTGTTCAATACAGGACTCAAAAACAATGCAAGTTTAGTGAGAGTGTCTTTCTTGGCGACATGCCATAACCAGCTATTACATGCAATAATAGGGCTTCAGGGCGGAAGTGGTGTAATGGCAAGTGGGACGCTTACCACACGAGCGGTCGGGAATCGAATCTTAAGTAGTGCAGTCGTCCAGGCCTTCCATCCCTCCGGGGTCGGTTAATTGGTACCAGACTTGTCTGGGAGGATAAAAACACTGACTTGTACATCGGCTCCCCCGCAAGTCATTGTATAGGCCACATCGCATTCAAACGCCACTACGAATGTACAAATGGAAGTAGAATGCGTGCCGCATCCCAAAAAGGGATTGATCAACGGCAAATGCTTTATCCTTTTATCCTTTATAGAATTTCGACTTCTTAATTTACAACTTTTTGAATCCGGCGCAAAAAGAACCTATCAAAGCAATATGCATTAGGCTTTTTATTGATTCCCCTCAACAATTTACAACATAACTCTACCTAAAATTATTCCTCTATTGGCCCTCGAACTTACATGTTTCAAAAATGTAAAGGAATTGTTCACAGAAATTCTTGCATTCTTTCCCAACGTTAATACGTCAGTTGTGACCACTGCAGAGAATGTACATACAAAGTTAACGCAAGAAGATTCAGTTTCCAAAGAGAAACAACCTACGAAAACCACACTCGGGGACGGTCGCGGGTAGGTTGGGCGGAGTCAAGGGAACGCATGGAAAGAAGTGCGCTTCGGAGCGGCCACGTATCAGGAGTACATTGAAAGAATCGTGAAAACGATCGACTTCGGAGTCTAGAGGCGAAATGATCGGAATAAAGGATGCAGTAGAAAAGAGAAATGTTATTGCCATAGGTGGAAAAGGCCAAAAGAGTTCTTAGTGAAGGCACTTTGAGAACCAAGTGGAATCGTTCCCGTCGCCAACATTTGTGACAGATGTACGGCGGGAATTTGAACGCATAATGTCCTTCGGTTTTTCGAATTGTTTACCAAACAAATGCAATTTTTTTTTGTTCTTTTCGTTCTTATCGTGAATGATGGGTCTCAAGCCAGTGATTATGGGTAGAATAATGATTTTTTCGTGGACAATTCCTTTAATGTGAATTTTGGCCCTTTCCTACTATCGATGTTCATGTTACTTCAGAGAGCTGTTTTCATGTAAATAGACCTTTTCAGGTAGCAGCGATATTTCCTGAATACAACGTGACTACTTTCATGCCACTATGGCTTTTCACTGACCAGTACGACTTGGTGGTACCGAATACGGTGAGCAGCACGTTGAATTTTTCACTCTTTGGCACTCTGTCGATTGTAATCTTTCAGACAGAGTAATTTCCTCAATTTCCAGGTCCAAGACATCGTCATTGCGGTGCTTTGCATGCTATTCATAGCATTCCTTCTGATTCCGCAACCATTTTGCGCCCTCTGGGTAGCTTTCACCATTGGATCCATCGATCTGGGCGTCCTCGGCTACATGACACTCTGGGGTGTGAATCTGGTACGTATTCAATCGGCTCATAGGTTTACAACTCTGAGTCATAACTTACAATTCAAACAAGCATTCTGTGAACTGGAATAGAAAGGCTAAGTAAATACTTGGTTCACGAGCCCTGATTGCACTAATTAATTCCATTGAGTTAAAGGCGAAGTCCAGGGTCAACAAGGAGAAAGAAATCCCTTCGTTCAGGAGCGGCGAACCGAATCAGCATTAAATATGGGCGGAGGCAGCAATGAGTGTTGGGGGGGGGGGTGGGTGATGCTGCGTACTAGGGCCTTACCATTAGCGCCTCGGCCTTGTCAGAATCAACGCAAAACTTGTGTACATTTGTACTCTTCGCTTCCGAACCACTGCAATTTTTTCGGGGGAAGGCGCAATTTTGACCAGAAATCCCGGACCTTGCCCTTAATTTGCAGTTCTCAAGGAATCAATACCAGGGTAAAATTTTTTATGCTTTAGGATGCAATTTCGATGATAACGATCATCATGTCCGTTGGATTCTCTGTGGACTACTCCGCCCACATCACCTACGGCTACGTGATCTCGAAAGAACCTGACCCACGAGACAGAGTTCGCGATGCCCTCGGCGACCTCGGCTGGCCAGTTGTTCAAGGTCTGTCCATTATTAACTGAATCTAGTGGAAATGCCGTTGTTGACTGAAAAGCTTCACCTACAGGCGCTGCTTCGACAATCCTGGCCGTAGCGGTTTTGGCTGATGTGCCTGCTTACATGATCGTCACCTTTTTCAAGACGGTTTGTATATTTTTGGCTTTCGATTTGGAGTTTGTTCAATGATGGTGAATCAGTGTGATTGCTGGAATGTAATAGCGGAACAATACGACATAATCATTGTAGACAGCGGTGCGAAGGCGAAATTCAAATCGAAATGCTCTCAAGTGAAAATTGAAGAGCGCATTTCAGTCTATCGAAAATTCTCGTATCTTCTCCACCGATGTATGGGACGGTAGTAAACGTACCTAAACTCTCTTTGACGGATAATCCTGAGGTGTTTGTAATTTGGAGATGCAGGTTCCTCCGATGGGTTCCGATTCCGTGAGGTACGGTTCCAGCTCAGCAAGGCCCTCGGCGAATTTTGGACCATCACGAGCAAGTCTAAAACTCTCAAACTCTCGTCGGAAGGGTTCTTCAGAGTCGGAGTTATAGTCTCTGGGAAGCTACCCATCAGTTAATCGATTGAAGAAGTCGGCTTCAGTAGCAGCTTCAGACTGGGGCGACTACGGTAGGCCTCCTTAAGCTCGAGGGTGATGGCAAATGTTGTCATACTGTGAAGGCAGTGGGAACAGTAGAGGGAGAACCTGCTTCCTGCCTAAGGATGGAGAACATCTTAGAAATATTTTGCTGCAGAACCTCTATCAGCAGCGATGAAAGGCTTGCTGGTGTGCGCCATGAAAAATAGAAATGATTTTTTCGACCCCCTGTGCATCGTTTACCTGGCAAGCCGATTCACAATCAGTTATACTCACCGTACCGAACGAATCTTCCGATGTGCTGGTGGTCTGGACCGAGAGTGTGACTGACCGTACCCATGGAGAAAGCAAGGCTCACAGGCAGACCCTCCATCCGGTGAGCTGACCCTCTATTGAAGCCAAAAGGCGGAGCCGACGGTGGCGCAGAAGAGTTTGAAAGAGAGCAGTCTGGAAGAGTGCGACCTGCGTTTCTGGCGTGTCCGGGAACGAAAAAAAAGCGGAAAGGGGCTTAAAACGGAAATTTCGGATGAATCTCATACTGGTCAGACGACTACACGGAAAAATCTGTGGGTTGGTCATTCTGGGCCATAGGCCATGCTCGTGGTAGGGGGTCCACTTGCAGGCACATCGTCTTCGGCATTTGGAAGGTTCAAAGCTTATTTCACTTCTAGACATTGCAAATCTCTAATTGCAGGTATTCCTGGCGATCTCGATTGGATTAATTCATGGCCTCATCTTCCTTCCCTGATGCTGTCGCTATTTGTTCGAGGTAACATATTTAGTCCTAATTTGAAGATATTTTCGAGAACTCATTCGTTTTAAGGTTTCTGCACAATCGGCTCCCGCAAACTGGACGACGAACCTGAATCCGTGGCGATTTCGACGAGAGCTCCTCCTTCTGTAAGCGATTGTTCAACGTTGCAGAAACGCCATCCGCCGCCTGAAACTCCTCCTCCACGTCCACCGATGCTTCCACCCCCATCGTTTCAGCAACAAGTATAATTTCCCAGCTGAATTTCGACCTATGAGCCATTTGCGGGGTTCCAACCCGTGGCTCGAAATGAAGTTTGCTGACGCCTTCGACTCATCTACGAATGTCGTCGATTCTGGATGCACCTCCACTCGTACCTACGAGACCGCCAAGCTCCGCTCAACAGCCACCCGACAAAACCTTCCTCCATTACCGCCCGAAAAATTTCAAATTTTAGTATTCCAGATTTATTATGAGGATTTATTGTGGCCTTTGAGCTTTCACTTTGAATTCTGCTGACGAGCTGTGCTTTGAATCTTTTACTATAGCGGGTCTCGTTTCACGTGTGGTGCTACTATCTCTATATACTTTCATCACCATATTTATGCTTGTATATACTTATTCCGGCGCTATCGCAAAATACAGGGGCATCTTCTAGGACAGTGCCAAGTAGGGGGCGAGAACTTTGGGGAAAATGGAAAATTGCTCACACAACTTGGAGTCTCTCCCTCCGCCTGAGGCTTAGTCCCTTTCTCAACAAAAAGAAGATGTTCAGACGGGGTCTTTGAATATACTGCCACCACAATGCCCCTCCTATCTTGCGATAGCGCCCTGTCTTAATTGTATTCCATATTTTTAACAAGTTTATGACATCAAATGATTATTTTGTTGCCTTTCAGTTTCTTTACTACATATGTTAACCTTGAAGTCATTTCTTTGTCTAGGTTATTGATAGTGTTTCTAAAAACGAGCCTCGAATGGCGGAAATAAATAGTCAGTTGCGTGCATTGACAATCTCTATCAAGAGTGCGCGGTCAGCTGTCGGTGTTTGCTGGCGCAGCGCCTGCGCTCGCGGTTAATCACGCTCGCAACCACGGGTTCGAGTGCGGCCCCCACGTCAACAAATTCCAGTCAATCGCACGGTTGACTGTTCCGATGGCTTGGGAAATTATTTGATCGTACGATCCTTTCTCGGGTCTTATGTCCGAGGAGGTTTGCACAGTGATCGACATTTTATAGCGGACCTATTCCCTAGCAAAGGACACTCATTATTAGCGGCGAAGCCTCCGATAAGAATTGGAGCAGTTGGAAATTGAAATCTTGAGTGAATAGAAATGAGTGAAACAGTTGAAGCAAATAAATGGTCATTTTCTTCTCAGGAACATTTCAACCAAAGTCAAAGTCAAGCCAGCCATGTAAGAAAAAAAAACAATAAATATGAGAAAAACTGGAGCAGTTATTATTCCGACGATTTAAGGAATATTGGCGAAATTTCATTCACAAGCAGAAATGGCTCAGTAAAATGTGATAGATAAAGGGAGAAAAGGATGCGCCACGCGTTCGGCTCCTTTGGACCATGAGAACACCAAGAATCTTGGACATGGACGTGGACACCTTTTCTCCATGTAAATCCTGATCCGTGGAGGTCAACCTTTGCTATCAACTATCACTGCTCAGATCCTTTGCAACAGAATCATCGTACGAAAAGATGGATTGCGAGCTACCGATGAGTTGTTATCACAAGAATGCTGGGTTGTGAACAAAAGTTTCGCCCCAGACGGGATTCGAAAACCCGCACCCCTCGTTTTCGTGCGGGTTCGAATCCCGTCTGGGGCGAAAGTTTTTGTTCACAACCAGCATTCTTGTGAAACATTCGCAAGGCGAACTGCGGCCAAAAACAGCAGTTAACAAACAAAAACAAAGGTCAAAATTTGTTGTTAGAAATTACTAGATTAGAACAGAGGATGTCAGGAGAGAAAACGAAATCCGATTTGTAAGGGGAGAAAGAAAGAAAAGGCTCAAAACGTTCGTGAAAAGATTATCAGGATTCACCTGAATTACTGGGTTGTCGGAAGGGTTTCCTGTCATTCTGAACCAAAATTTTGAAATTTGTTTGTTTGTTTGTTACATGCGCAAGCACATGTCATGGGAACCCACACAGCAAAAGAGGTATGGTAAAAGAAAGTCAGGGAGTCAGAATGAGTTCTTAAACAAATAAAACAAATAAATCACTAGCAGGAATTGTCTTGAAGCTAAGATAACGATATACAACCTTTCTTGAAGCCTGCAGAAACAATATGGAACCTGCATCTTTTTACTCAATCTTGTGTATTCAAAACCAGCCCTGAAAGTAAAAAAGCTGCCGCCGCAAAACAGACTTAGGTTGCTGAGGCACGAAGTTTGAGCCTTTTATCATTTTATTTTTATTATTTTAAGTTATTGTTTGTACCAATGTGCATGAATGCGATGAGGCGACATATCAGCATCGTTATCGATCAACATGTATGTCGCTGATCAGGTAACTTACGTGAAATCACTGTCAAATAAGATCCTGAATTTGTGACACAACTATGTAGCTCACGACCTTATATGCGTTAAGGGCGGGATTCGGACACAGTGGCGAATAGTTTAGGGTGATTCTGGACTTAAGCCAAAGACGGTTCAAGAAACAGTTAGGGCGAACACAAATTGCTCACATCGTTCCTTGAAATCCCTTCCTCTCCCTAAGGCTTAGTCTCAAGCGCAAGGCTCGCTTACTAGGGCACCCCCTCAACGACAATGAGTGCCACCACAGTTCGCTAAGGCAGCTCTGTAGGGGGTTTTGTTTATCGACATGTTCGCCGTTAATGAGCAGGGATAACGCGGAATGAACTGAACAGTCATTTTTGTAAGGTAAGGAAAGCCTCTGCCAAACAGAATATTGGGCCATACTGTAAGCTGCGTGGTTCTTGGTTATGTTGATATATGGCCTTACGAAGGGGAGCACAAAAAAGAACTTGGGAAGAAATCAGCATTTGCGCAAAAAATAAATGTAATGGGTGTGGCATACATAGTTGCCACGACGTCTGATGAGCTACAAAACAGCGGCATAACATAGTTGCGCAGCCGTTCATGTGTGAAGTTTATGATGACGGCAGAAACTGATGGTAGTCCATTAGGCTTGCAAAGGGTATATATGAATACGGGGTAGCAAAAGTGGATATTTCAAGCATCGACATTTTTTGCATTGGTTGCCTTTGCAATGGCAGGTAGGCATCGAGGATTAGAACTTGCCCTGTGTATGCACTTAGTAAGGTCGCAGCGACGCCATGGCGAGTGCAGATTATAGCCAGGCTTGGACTAGGCATATTAGTAGCAGCAACCCCAGGGTACAATCCTTTCGCCAGCTTCACAAAACATGAGCAGCTATCCGCGAGATGGCTTGAAATTCGGCGTCGAAATCAGTTTCCTTGCCCTGCAACCCGATCCCCCGTCCCCCGGCCATGACACTTTCCTGCGCAGGATTCACATATTAACCCACTTTCTCCGTTCGCTTACGCCTAAATTGTCAAGCTAAGCGGTTGTCTTTTTAGAAATGAAAAACAAGCAGGTACCTCTACCTCTAGTTAGCGGCCTTTCAGATCATATGGTATCTATGCTCCATATCTTCGCATCTCCAAGGCGACGAAAATGATCTGCTGAATCGTAATATCTAGAGTTCCCTCACCAAGATTTATCCTGGGTTTCTCCCTGGTGTCACGCCGGGGATCTCTTTATACAAGAGGTGCTAATTATCCACTTCCAATGGCTGAGCTGCCCATAGTATGCCGTTCAAAACAAGTCGCCGTTTTTGAACTAGCAGAAACAAACTTTTGCCGTGTCTGGAAGACAGTTCGAGGGGGTCCAGCGCCTCATATTTGTTTTCCTTGCAGTATTTGCTTGTAGTGTTGAATTTAATTTCTAAATTCTAAAAGGATTTGTCGAACTGCGTGAGCTGTTAAGGAACACTTAGGAAATCTTAATAGTACTCCATGCTGGTGATACAATCGCTATAGCGTGGACGGTTACTGAGCGGGGGGGGAGAGGCAAAATGTCTTCGTTCCTCCTATTTAGAATAGATTTTTAGCAATTATACCAGAGTTTAAACCGAATGGTTCTCAGCTGGAGAGTTTGAAGGAACAGCATTTCACTTTCTTTTTGTTAAAAGCAACAGTTCAGGGAGGGTCCGAAAATTTCAATGCCACTACTACTGAGGGATACACGAGCCCTAGTGAAGAACATATGCAGTGGAAATAATAAACGAACTTACCTCAGAAACTCAAAAACAGGGTGGAAAGTCCCTCAAACATGGGTGTTCTTGGGGATTTCCCCAATCCCGCCCCCTTGCCGGCCGTCATTGGACGCGTCGGCAATCGTGCTCGTTTTGGGACCACAGGGAAAATTGATTGAAAAATGGAGCGCGTTTACAGCGGGCACGTTCAGACAACTCGTCCAACGTGCGTCTTTATCCATTGCTGAGCGGCAGAGGGAGAGTACCTGTCTAAGACCCTCCCCGACGTTTTTTTCCAGTTTTTCATACATTAATCGTCTGGTTTTCATCTACAACTTCATTATTGGTGGTTTTTTCCCGCGAAACCGTTCCTGAACTGTTGCTTTAACTGCTGTTTTTGGCCGCAGTTCGCCTTGCGAATGTTTCACAAGAATGCTGGGTTGTGAACAAAACTTTCGCCCCAGGCGGGACTAGAACCCGCACCTCTCGCTTTCCGGGCAAGTGCGCTACCAGTTACGCTTTTTCTAACTTAGCTTTTCATGGTATACGAAATAAGATGGTTGGAATGAAATGGTGCCCCGGTAGCGTAACTGGTAGCGCACTTGCCCGGAAAGCGAGAGGTGCGGGTTCTAGTCCCGCCTGGGGCGAAAGTTTTGTTCACAACCCAGCATTCTTGTGAAACATTCATAGTATCAGAAAGCTTTCATAATAGTCCTCCACCCCCGACGACATCACAAGATTTCGCCTAAAGGACATTGTGAATAGCACGAGTTCAACGAGGTCATAGACGGATCGTGGACCATTGTGACGTTATCTGAACACCGGTTACGACCCGCTCCCTCATGGAACAGGGCTGGAATCTGAATAAATAGACAAATCGATCATGTGGCAGCACAGCAGGCACAGAAACTTCGGTTGCTGAAAAAACGCATAGTTAAACAAATTGTCGATCCATCGGGTCGACATCAGTGCTGTTCAACATTTAAAGCTCGTTCACACTTGACGATCGATATCCACACTCGAAATGGAGACTGAACTGCAAAGCAAAGTATGAACCGACTCCTGAGGCAGGTGTCGGAGCCCGCGATTCATCGCGCAGGTAGTGGAGATTACGGAGCTACAAGTGGTGCCTCTATTCTAGGTATGCGCGGTCTAGGACTGTTGACGAACTCAATGCAGAAGTCATTTCGGGTCTATTCCAATTAGGGGGCATCATGATGCAGTTTTTCCAGAAAGCTACGGTAACTCCGAGCCAGGGGAGTGTAGCCAGTCTAGGGGGTGAGGGCAGTCACTTGACATGCGTGAAAAGCTGGAATGTTCGAGTTTACACTAGTTCGCCGAGAAACTGCATCATGATGCCCCCTAACTGGAATAGACCCGCATTTCTTTCTTCCTTTCTTAACACATAAACAGTCCACAGTGGAACTACATTTCGTTGGAAGGGTCCACGGAATTTGCGTGTTCTCAGAAAGTTTTCGCGCTCCGCTGACAGCTCTCTGCTCCACGGTGTCACGTCCTTTAAAAGCAGTGATTGACTATTCGGTTTGCGTTTGACCGGCTTGTACCTGTTGACGAGAAGAACTGACGAACTTTTTGGTTTGGTGAGTGATTTTCAACTTTCTTCTTTTTTCAATTGGTACATACCATTCGCTGTCAAACAGGGGCTGCGTGCATACAAGTTCTCGCAAGCTATTTCGGTTGTACGCTGACGCATAACCAAGCCAGTTTTCTGCAATCAAGCACAAATCTTTGTAATTGTTTCCCTGGAAGTTTTCTTAATGGTGTTGTCTGAATAAAGTAGTTGTGTGTGCCGCATTAGTATCGAGGGGGTACTAACCAGGGAAGGCATTCAACTTCCCATGGAACTTTGAATGAGACCCAGATATATCGATAGAGCTTCAAACGCTGATTACAAATATGGAAACTAAAACTGCAAAATGAACCTGCCAAGGAAGTTGTGAGCAGTCAAAGTTTGGCTGGAAGTAAAGCATTACATATGAACCGTGCTAGCCAGGCTTTCAGAGTCGCAGTGGAGTAGTGGTAGTGCTCTCGCTCTCCAGCCGGGAGGTCGTGCATTCTCTTTCCGTTGGAGTGCAACTTTCGAGAGCACTACCACTACTCCATGGCGACTTTGAATGCCTGGACGGTACCACGATTCATATGAAACGCTTTATTTCCAGCCAACTTTAACTGCTCACAACTTCCTTGGCAGTTCATTTTGCAGTTTTAGTTTCATATTTGTAATCAGTGTTCGAAGCTCTATCGAAATATCTGGGTCTCATTCAAAGTTCCATGGGAAGTTGAATGCCTTTCCTGGTAAGTAACCTTAATTCAGTTCTGACTAACAAGGAATGTCCTTCAGGTCGCCATGGCCGTTCTACATGAGATGTATACCACTCTATGCATTCTGACACGCTGATTTCGAATCTGCATTCCGAATCTGCTAAACGACTCTCCGAACGGAGTTATGAAGCGTAATAGCTCAGTGGTGATGGTCCGGGGTGGCAGGTAAAAGCTCGTAGGATCGGTTCCTTTGCAAATTGGTTGCTTTGCTTTTGTCTCTAGAAGTGTTGCGGACAAAAGCAAAGCAACAAACTTGCAAAGGAACCGATCCTACGAGCTTTTACCTGCCAGCCCGGACCATCACCACTGAGCTATTACGCTTCATAACTCCGTTCGGAGAGTCGTTTAGCAGATTTGGAAGGCAGATTCGAAATCAGCGTGTCAGAATGCATAGAGTGGTATACATCTCAATGTAGAACGGCCATGGCGACTTGAATGACATTCCTTGTTATGTAGAATGGAATCACTCTGGACCCGGTGAAAATCGTGTCGAGTACGTGGTCGCAGAGGTACGACCCCCCCCCCCCCCCCGAAATCGAGATCCTGGCACGACCCCCTCTAACAGAGCAAATTAATTCAATTAAAATAAATCCTGCAAAACAAATCAAAAAAAATTCTGCAAAATAATGCTAAGGACGCTTCATCTTGTCATCTATGCACGTCTTCCATCGCTGCATACTTTTGTGTACATACTGAAATATCGACTCGAGGAAAGAGGCATTAACTTTGTGTGACCTCAAGGCGAGGTTCGTTCAGAAACGCACAGAAATCCTGAAGACACGGGGTTGCGATTCAATCTTGATTCTTGCTTGAGTATATCAAAACAGCCGAGTGTATCAAAGGCCGATTCAACGGCAGCTGCGGCGCGATTGTCACTGGGTCAGATTTGCCGAAATTTCAAAAAAAAAACGTCCGAATCTACACCCTCGATGAAAAGGTTGCATTCCTCCATTTCACAACCTTTGAAGCAGCTTGAGGTAGAGTTAGATAGAGCTGGATTTCGCGTTTCCAACAAGCATCGAAATTGCTCTGGAAGCCTTCCTTGCAGAAAGATAGGGTCTGTCAAATTTCGTCGAGTAAATGTCGAGGAGCCCAAATTTTCACGCGAGTTTTTGCCACTTCAAGAGCAATATATCTCTTATATTGTAAGATCCTGAAAAAGGGAAGATAGTTTTGGAAAGCGGAAGGTTTGCGCTTCCTGATGGTCTGTTTAGTTTTCTTCTACAGCTTTTTGGTTGAAGAGATAATTGCGTCGAGGATCTATCGAGGTCGGATCCGGCCACCTGGAAATCCGCTCCCTCATTCACCATTGCAAGTGTGACTCGTTGGCAACACTCGGAATGTGTCTAGAACAATATCTTTGAACGCAAACAATAAGAATAGGAGCAATCGTCATCATCCGATTTGGTATTGGTATAAGCCATGCATCCCTCCTCCACTCACAGTTGCAGAATCGATTGAAAGGTGTTATATGATGGGGACCTTCGAACGAAACTGTATTGTAGTAGACATAGTGTGTTGTGCTATTCCTGTAACCTAAAAAACAACTTCATTTGCCCAGCGCTTTTTCTTCACGGTTGTCGTTTTTCCGACAGGGTCCCTAACAACAGCGTCATTCTCAGCGAGGTATTAAGGGAGAAGGAGCGAGTGATAGGCGGAGGAGGTGCCTTTGCAGCGCGTGCGCACATGTGGCACTCTTCTTTGCGGGGATGCACTTTCATTCTTTGTACTGCCTTCAAATACGCCCTTCTCATGAAGGTGGAGGAATGGAGCGACTGAACCTGCAAAGAAAATTTAATATCATGTTTTTTCATATTTTCATTTTCTGCTGCGCTATACCCTCTTTACCTATCTGCACCACGATACCACTGCTGTTACTGACCCCCAAGAGTACGACCCCATGGACCAGCCCAACAGGTACGACCCCCCTGTCGAGGATTTCCTCGACCGATATTCACCCTGCTCGGGATCCCCTTACCTTACTATAAGTTCGTATAATGCTTCTCTTCAGAACAAGTGTATCAACATAGGCCACACAACGCACATTGCGAGGGGAAGGCAAAAAGAGATTTTGCGCTTGTCACACATTAGCGGTTTTTCGTCGCAAGGACTTCTGTCTTTGGCGGAAGTCCTTAGCAGAATATTCTCCAAATCTCCCTCTACAAGTAGACGGAAGCTCTCTTTCACTGCTCTCACGTCTTCAGAATATACCTCTAGAGGACTTACCGCAAATGTGTATTGGTAATTGAAAAAACGTCCAGGCAGATTTACCATTGATCCTGAATCGCGTATTGAAGGACCAAAGGCTAAATGGGTATTTTCGACTATGCTACTGCAACTCAGATGGAAGGGACTGCACTAATGAGGAAAAAACATTAAACTTCAGTGGAAACGATGCAGCTCTCATTTAGTTAATTGTGTAATGTGTAGAACCTAACCATATTGTATCTTAATCGGAGAGTTTTTTAAAGTTAGCTATTCATAACCGAGTGAAAGGTTCTGTCCATCATGACACATAGCAAGGCATAGAAAGGTTAAAAGGTCAGGCGCTCAGGCCTGTAGTACACATAGAGCCTATGCTGCTCTAGCACATTTCCTGCCTCAACTCTTTTGCAAATATTTCAAGAACGATTCAGCCTTGAGATGAGCAAGAGCCCTAAGTATACCACTCGATGCCAACAGTAAGGAAACTTGTCGACTCGCTCTCCCTAGAAGGGCAGCAACTTGGACTTGATGTAGTGGTCGAGCTATCTGGTTAGATATGATCTGTGAAATATTTTGGAAACCGATACTAATCAAATTCCAACAGCTCCCCCCCCCCCCCACCGCCACTGGAACCTTGACACGTTCATGCTATAATCTTTGTTTGAGTCATCAGAAAAGTGAGGTCCGCGTCATTACTCTGTTAACCCACCTTGGAGTCCACGAAGTTGCTTCGAGAGTCCCAACTCAGTAGACCTGTGGCTCTTCCTGTCTACTCATTCCTAATCATGAAAGAAGACTTGATTATGAAACTGGCCCCTTGGGTCTGTGAAGGGGATATTTTTTATCCCCTTTGCAGACAAAACGGTAGGCTGACTTCCTCCAATTTTCCATTACAAGATTATACATTGTCTGTGACAGCACGATTTTTGTAAAGATGTTCGTTTCGAAGTACCTATTTGTAGACGTAGTAATGAATAACTCCTTAACGGAAAGTTTCAGAGAACTGCTTTCAACTAACAATGTCTGAGACGGACAAGCAAGAAACTCAAGACGAGGTGAACGAAGAGCCTGAGCCTGTGAAGGAGGAGGAGGAGGAGGACAAGAACGAATTCACTAACGTCTCAGAGCAGCTGGTACTTTTCATTTAGTTTTTCATGCGTATACAGTAGACTTGTTCAGGACTTATATCATTTCAGGAAAGAGTATTTTTCTGATAAGAGGTCTTTCAATGTTGGGTTACCATAACTACACACTGTTGTAGTAATTTGGAAGTGATGATTACTGATTAGTTATTCTAACTTATCTACGTTAAAGGTAGAACTTAGAGAGTTCATCGAATCAATGTAGAACTAGGATTTGTAATGGTGAACTAGGATACATTCACTCTTGAAATTTTGTTTCTGTTCGTTTCAATATGCCAAAAGGGGAATGAAAGGATTCAGCATAGAAGGAGGAACGACTTTGTTCCATGCGAGCTTCTTTTTAATTGCTGTTTTTCACCGAAGTTCGCCTTGCGAATCTTTTTGAAGAGCTGAGTTGGAGTGAAATGGTGCCCCGGTAGCGTAACTGGTAGCGCACTTGCCCGGAAAGCGAGAGGTGCGGGTTCTAGTCCCGTCCTGGGGCGAAAGTTTTGTTCACAACCCAGCATTCTTGCAAACTGTTTCAGCTTGGCGTTATTTTCTTATTTTTGCTGAAAACTTTTCGAGGGAATTTTTGCTAAAGATGAATCCTACTACTTTCACGTTGATATAAGTCTGCTCAAGACAAAGTGGGGATGGTTTTTACATGTCATCCGCATGTGTTGGGCGACTTTCGGAAACGCTGCAACTTATTTCGGCGATTAGCTTTTAGAATTTTGTTATTTATTTTTCAATGGGTTTGGCGTCAATCAATGGTCTGCAATTTTCCGCACGTTTCGGTATGTAACAATTTAGTTTTTTGGGTGTGGAACCTACACGCGAGCAAAAGGACTGAAGGGTATGAATGAAAATTGAGTTCAGACCTGCAAAAGCTGCTCGCGAAATCGTTAAAACATGCGGTGGAGGTACAAGTGGAACCGGAATGCCTGAAGAACGTGAGCGTTTCAGCTAGGGCTTGAATCACAAGCAGTGTTGGCTACCCTCAAGAAATCGATCGAAAAGTTGACTATTTTGTGCTCGCGTTCAAATTCTATACCCAAAAGAATAATCATGGGTTATATGTGATGTATTTTACTTTATCCCTGGGATTTTTTTTTGATTTTCTCTGGGACTTCTTTGGGATTTTCCAAAGAAAAAATCGTCAGAAATGATCACCGAAACTTCAAAATACGATCGGCCAAAACAGGAGGCGGAAAATTTCTGGCAACCGGGTAAATGTTCAGTTCAACCGCGAATGAATTTCCTTTTGCAACTTTATTCCGGGCCAATTCGGAAATCTTACAAAGCAAGGAGATTGAGTGAATGGATCGTGAAAGAAGTAAATTGATTGATATCCATCCATCCCATACCAGTTCTCATAACAATTCGAGAAATACTTGGGTTTCTTGCTATCGAATGTTCTGTAATTTCCATTTTCACGTTCAATGCTCTATAGATATTTGCCTTTTTTGATTTTCATAGCGCGGCATTAAGCAGTTAAGCAGTTTATCAATGATATTGACGCAGCTGTTTATCAGTTTATCACTTTCAAAAGAATTTTCCCATTCCAAAAGAAAATCTTGTCGAATGAGCTAGTTAAAAGGGGCATATTTAGAATCATTCCAGGTTTAGAAAATCCACTATAATAGGATAGCTTTCACGACATGAAAGGGAATCGTGACAGTCACTCGATACATCTTCATTTAGAATTAACTTCCCTCATCCTTGTGTAAGATTGCTACTAGTATCCGAAATATTTCCTGCTGGCGCCTTTTCGTCAGAAAGTATTTATGCTGACTTAGGAAGGAAACGCCTGATTGGTTTCACTTCACTAAAAAGGCCCTTCTTTTCTCATTTTAAATGCGTTCAATAAATTCTACTGATAGGAACTTTTTTTTTCAATTGGTCACACTGAGCGGAATGTCATTTTCAATGTTCAGGTGCTTCATCCTTTGAAGCAGAAGTGGACATATTGGTATTTAAATGACGATCGTCAGGCTTGTTGGGAAGATCGTCTCAAACCTGTTTGCACGTTCAGCACTGTTGAAGAATTCTGGGCGTAAGTACTTGGATGTCCTATTTTTATGCAGACATGGCGTATGCCAATAGCTTCTCATGTTGTTGAATTTGGATTTTAGGCTGTACAACAACATTCGGCCTCCATCTGGCCTAAGTTGTTTGTGTGACTACAATGTATTCAAATATGGCATTCAACCAATGTGGGAAGTGCCTGAAAACCGCAAAGGAGGGCGCTGGCTGATTACGGTTAGTTGCTGCTCAAATATAGCTCAAAGCAACAGTCCAGCAGGGTTTTACCTTCGACACTAATGGTGTGGAACGATGCGCTAGCCCTAGTCAAGAACATAAGAAGTGTGACTGAACAAAAAACTCACCTTGGAAAGCCGCTAGAAAGGGAGCTGAACGCTTCGAAGTGGGTTAGGTGCTGAATCGGCTAGGGGATTGCAGGCGATTGGCTTACTTGTTTACGGACTACTTGATTTTTCCTCAATGGTCCTGCCGCGATGGCTAGAGCACAGACGATTAGAGAACGGGTGAATGCCCTAGGACTAAGCCTTGGAGAGGAGAGGGACCCGCGAGAGAGCGCAGAGGCGGTTTAAAGGGCTGAGTTCAAGTAGTCCGTCGACCGGCGACTGGCAACCACGCCCACTTCGAAGCCGTTCAGCTCCCTTTCTAGCGGCTTTCCAAGGTGAGTTTTTTGTTCAGTCACACTTCTTATGTTCTTGACTAGGGCTAGCGCATCGTTCCACACCATTAGTGTCGAAGGTAAAAACCCTGCTGGGACTGTTGCTTTAACATACTCTCACATTCATGGAAATCTGCCATTATCTATTCTGAAACCACTTCAATTGATTTTTTGACTTTTGTTTCACATAACGTTTTAGATCGAAAAAGGGCGACCAGGTGAGATAATGGATTTGATTTGGTTGGAAATTCCTTATCGCAATGATTGGTGAACAGTTCGGCGAGGACATGGAGCTCATTTGTGGCTTAGTTTGTAACGTTCGTGGCAAAGGAAGCAAGGTATCTGCTAGATTTCTGACCACAAGCATCCAGACAGTTTGTAATTTTTCTTGGATTTAGATCAGTATGTGGACAAAAGACTGGAGTGCAGAGGAAGGAAACATGAGGATTGGGTGAGTACTCTGTATTTCCGTCGCGAATCACGCATACTAAGCGGGTTCGGTTTCCTTAAAGAAACCGCCGTCACCAAACCCCGATTTCGTTTGCTTCCTTGTTTCTTCACCAATGCAGGATGTTCGACAAGCTTCGCCAAGAATAACACTTCATCGGAGCAGAAGGTTCCTGCCCTCGGTTGCACTACTCCCGGTCCCTTTGACTGGTTTACAGAGTCCGAGGATCAACGGACAGTGTCAGAAGAAATGAGGCGGCAAGATGGTCACGGTATGGTTTCCCTCTGTCTGATTTGTTTGTTCGCATATCTTTAGCAGAGCTCTCTTCATTTGCAAACAAGGAACATGTTTCTTCACCCCGACGTGTGTTGTCCTAACGTCCCGCCTGCCTCATGTGTCCGTTCACAGCTTCCACATTTCTATTAATCTGCATGGAATGCGCTGGTATTTATATTATTCCCAAAATGCCCTTACAAAATTCAATTTTTCGTGCAGCTGCGTTTTTACCCAGCCTCGTTTCAGGCAAAGTTATCGATATCAGCTGTGAATCAAATGCCAGAGAGGAACTGAACTAGTCTTCGAATCCGTCTTTTGATATGCTATGAGATTATGACATAAGATGTTCAGATATGCTAATGTTGTTGATTTTAACTAATTTTTTGAAACTATTTGGTTTGAAGGACATTTTTTTCTTTTTTTGCCTTATGGGGTCCTGAAGCTGTTTCTGACTTTTTTCGGAGAGTGCACGGGTATAGCTGCGTTCTTTGTAAAAAGCGGGCTGATAGATCCGTTTAGTGTTCTCTTCGCTGAATTTTCACTATTTTGTTTCGCTTGGTTGGTTTGACAAATATTAATTGCTTCGAATAAATTAATTAGAAGTGCGTTTGCACGAATGCGACGCTCAAATTGCGACAGCCATTAGGCAACGGCAAATGTTGAAGCTGGTTTTGCAATCACGATTTTAGCAATGACACAAAAGTGGCGACTTTACAGTAATGTGATGTATGAGTTGGTTTGCTAACTACTCAGAGAGCACATTCAACAGCGTTTTACGTTTGAAAATTATCGCTTGACTGCATCTGCTTTCGACTTGTTTTTGTTGTTTTAAACTGCCGTTTTTGGCCGCAGTTCGGCTTGCGAATATTTCACAAATGCACGTGAACGAAGTTTCGAAAAACCCAGCGCGTCCCGAACTCGGCACATCTTGCGTTACCGGGGCCAGTGGTAACAATTACCTCACACGGGGCATCATTCACCTATACTCCTCCTTCATGGTTACTTGACCTTGCCAGCGACTCACACGTATTAACGTGTGAACCGCGTTAGCCGATATCAGCAATGACCGCGAGGCTGAAGCATTAGCAATGATATTTCGACTTGTTTTTCTTGTTAGCTGCTGTTTTTGGTCGCAAGTCAAAATTCATTGCTAAAGCTTTCAGCCTCGCGGTCATTGCCGATATCGGCTAACCGGCTCAACACGTTTGTGAGTGCTGAAAGCTATGGTAGTATACCATGAAAAGCTGAGTTGGGAATGAAATGGTGCCCCGGTAGTGTAACTTGCCCGGTAAAGCGAGAGGTGCGGGTTCGAGCTCAGTCTGGGGCGAAAGTTTTGTTCACAGCCCAACATTCTTGTGTGTATACTTTCGTTAGGCTGGGACCTGCTGGATGCTAGAGCACGCGAACTAGTAGACTGTTAGAGAGCAGACGGTAGCTTCTACGATGGCAACGGAAAATAAGGGGGATTGAGAACAATCCCACAAGATGAGGGCTGAGCCCCTTTTCATGCTGTAAAAGTTTGAACTTGGGAGGTCGCCATAGTAGTCGTAAACCACTATTCGGGCGAGTGGGCGCAGACGAGAGCAGCACGTCGACTTATCAAAAAATGGTATAAAGGAATGCTACCACAGAAGCTTCCCGCCGTCGTATCACCGAAACTAACGCTTATGTTCCGTTCTTTTTGCTATGCTCATGAGGCTAGGGGCCTAAGGTATCGTTTTTCTGTGGTAATGGAGGCGGAGCTTTTTCCGTGGAAGATTCCTTTAAGTAGTTCCTAGACGGTATTTGTGGTTTTACCGTGTCCAACGGGGCAGAGCTGAGAGCCTGTGCCCTATACATTTGTTGTGGAGTGATATATTGTTCGAGAAAAATTACGCAGAAGCTGAGATGTGCATGTATCTACATGGTGCCATGGTAACAGCAGGATAATTTGGTTGAAAACAAAAACAAGCACGGGTTCGACTTCCTCATACGAGAATTTTTTCTTCAACTAACTAAACTAAACATCACTTTCGCGATAACATTCACACCAAGATTTCTGGAGAAACGACAGTAAACGTGATAAGACAAGTAAAATCCTATAAGTTTGACTACTACCTTCAAACTTCAAACTCACTTCTCGCTTGTTGGACGCACCACACTCATCGCACCATCGCGAAACTCGCGTTTCCAATGCGTATTTCCTTCTACGGGCGCCATGTCACAACCGGTAATTGTCTCTTCATTATTCTTCGCCTGATACATGTGTTTTAGTAATGCTAACTGTTTTTATTCCAAACATCTGGCAGAGCCCCAATGTCGAGGTAATTCGTCGAGGTAGGTCAAGGTGTGGAGTTTGTCCGGCCCCGGTGTGTGCCATATGGTGCGATCCCATTGGCATTGGAACGCATAGCCGTAACTGTGCCGCCATCCAGAAATGGCGCGGGTACCCCACCAAGAGGCACTTTCCGCGGCAAGAAGGCAGAGTCGCGGACGAGTCGCAGCGCATGAGGGATGTGTAAGTCGTACAGTGGAACATTCTATTTAACTTGACGAGAAATCCCTACAGTACGCGCTGCAACTCGTCCCCTGACTCCCTTCTTGGCGCGCGACGGGCCTCTTGTCGGATACGCGAAATGGTCGGACAACTCGTCCGCGCACCATGTCCCGTGGCTCTCTGTTGCTTTGGCATCAGGACAACACAAGCTATCAGCTCTTTCATCTAGATCTTACAGATTCAACGAGACTTTCGAAACCTGAATCGAATCTCATCCACCAGGGGGGGGGGCATTGCGGTTTGGAGCGTTCGAAACCATAGGAAGCATAATCTTTTATTGTAAGCGTCCAGGACTAAGCTTCAGAGGAAAGGAGACTCCGCAGATTCTGGAATCGTCGTCCGTATCCCCAGGGATTCCTCCCTCCTTCCTAGGCTTTGGTCACAGCCGCTAACGTAGGTGGCCTTTTC
Organism: Ostertagia ostertagi; assembly: GCA_036418205.1. NCBI lineage: Eukaryota > Metazoa > Nematoda > Chromadorea > Rhabditida > Trichostrongylidae > Ostertagia > Ostertagia ostertagi. The sequence goes on along the minus strand of MU869289.1, from coordinate 45,797 downwards.
TAAGCCTTTATGTCATCCCAGCTTAACTAGCCTTTACATTACAAACAAATTTCAGAAATAACAGAGGAAAAAATGCTGATAGCATCTCGTAACTTTGAAGGACTTTTCGAGCTCAATTGGCATCAGAGCAGACTGTGCACTGCAATGGCCCCCTCTTACCGGATGAGACTCCTGAATCATCTAATCGATCAATTCTAAAGTCCGATAGTTGCCCTCAAATGCCAATGTGATCGCGCCTAAGGGCGTATTCATAGTCGGCCGTCCGATCGTTTAAAGCGATGGCGTACAGCATTTATGCTTATCGATCGTCCAGCTCTCGAACACATCCACCGATTGATACATATCAATGCTGTGCGATCGTTACGATCGTTACGATCGACGACCGACTATGAATGCGCCATATGACCGCCTTCCCGTCGTCCACCATGCGGCCGATGCGGACGTCAAATTCGTACTTGCCCTTGCTCCTAGCCAACGAAGCTCCCCTCCAGGGTTGCTCCAGGAAATATATTTTTCCGGTGAGATAAAAAAAGGATAAAGCATTTTTTGATCAATCCCTTTTTGGGATGCGGCACGCATTCTACTTCCATTTGTACATTCGTAGTGGCGTTTGAATGCGATGTGGCCTATACAATGACTTGCGGGGGCCAGCCGATGTACAAGTCAGTGTTTTTATCCTCCCAGACAAGTCTGGTACCAATTAACCGACCCCGGAGGGATGGAAGGCTTGTTGGCCCGGGCGACTCACGACCCAGGATTTGATCCCTGGACCGCTCGCGTGGTAAGCGTGCCACTTGCCACTACACCACTTCCGCCCTATCAACAACATACACAACCGCCCAATACTCATAAACACAACATTAATTCAGGTCAAGGGAGCGTCGGATTGTCGAACGATACTGAGCCCATTACCATCCAAGATACCTTCTCTTGTTCCAAGCCGACGACCGAAGATTCCAGTTTGTATACAACCTCTGAAGAAACACAAAGAGTGTTGGCTCTCCCGTTGGTCCACTGAAACGACCTGCTCGGTCACCATTTTTTCTCATGTTCACATTCATCGCCTCTTTTTCCGTTGGTGTGATGTCTGCTGTGCAGACCGCTAAGTATATTGAACACTACTGCATACATTATTATCGCCCGTACTCATCGGCTGACCATAGCAAACACCTCGACCTGTGCTTATGATGTTCATGTTATGAAAGGCCTATTCACAGAGTAGGAATGTGTGGCGAATATTCCAGAAATGTATGGGTGTACCCTCCCTTTTTAAACGGTTTAAGCCGTTTGGACACGGTGAGCACCCGAAGTAAGCGTGAATTATAATGTTCTGCTGTAGTCACGTACAATGCGCGACGCATTGACGCGCTGAAAGCGTGTGCTCGCCTCCTACTTTATCGTTTTCTCTGCGCTGTCTC
>MU869289.1:9914-42209 GCA_036418205.1 Ostertagia ostertagi | reverse complement strand
GTAAATAAATAAGTAAATTGAAAGGAAGAGGTTTCACTTTCATTTGGGACGTCGAAAAATGAGGAATTCCCTTGAGAACATAAACTTTACAAATTTAGCATGTTCGTTTAGAGCATAAAGTATTTGCATATTAGGATTTCTGAGGAAAAGAAGTTTAGGAACATAAAAACATGGAGTGTAGAAAACAAAGGAATACAAAGTTTTATAATCATGGAAAGTTAACAGATGAACCATTTCTATCAAAAAGTGCAATACCTTTAGGAAAAAACGCTCTACTTCCTGAACAGTCTCCTCCCGCTTGAGTGCAAAATGTACTTAACCTTCCAACGGGGACTGACTCAATATTATACATAGGAAATTCCCTCAGCCCTCACAATACTACGTCCGATCTGTAGCTCGTACGAACACTAATGCAGCATAATGAGGAACCGGGTTATGAAGAATAAACCCTCCATTTCCCGTTGAAGGTGACGAATATAAGATGGTATAGGGGCAAGCAGTGCCCCTTACCAAGAATACGACCTGTAGTTTGGAACTAGTATCGAGTCCCATCAGAGTCACCAAGCCACATTCGAGCCAATGGATGTGTATCAGAGCCGTGTACGATTATAAAAGCACAGATTTGTACGCCGACTGTTCCACAAAATTCATTACGTGGGGCGAATCGCATTCAAATGCCTCCACAACTCGGAATAGAACAGAACGAGAGGCGCGTTCCAAAAAGGTTCATGCAGTCGAATGTTTTATCGTTCGTCTTTTATTCTATGACGATCACAACACTGCCTTTAGATCCGAACAGTACAAATAGATGCCAAAATTGGAGAGCTATCCACTAACCAGCAATCCTGACAGAAATGAAATTCGTGCCGCTACATGGTATTATTGACAATTTGAAAAAAAAAACGTTGAGCCAGATCAAAGAAAACTATAATTATTTCTACTTCGCTCTCGGTAATCAGCTGATTATCCTATCTGTCCATGACCCTCAGCGCGCATCCCCACTCAATCGATACGTTTAATTCTTGTCGTTTGTCATTTTAGCGAATCCCTGAACCCGCTTCACGACTCAACCCTTGACGAGGAACCAGAAGGTTTAGTGGTGAAGTGACTACGACGCGGGATCATTACATAGTAACAGTTCCTAATAAATCATCTCTCACCGAATCTATACGTGATAATCGAGAATTTCGGCCATGGGTGGGCTCGAAGACAAACGAGTATTTCTGCTGGCCACAAAATTAATGATAAGAAGGGAACGGGTGGCGAATGATGAGAAAACAGCAACGATATTTGCTGTATGGCATCTCGTATCATCAACAATTCGCCGCAACTAATCAATAAAAGTTGAAAATAACTGTTATAGAAAAGAAAGTTCAGAAGAAGTCACACACAGTACAGGAGCGCATGTCATGAAATGACGCTGTTTGGAATAATTCTCGTTATCGCGGCCGAAACAGAGCGATTTTAGCCACTGTGAAGAAACTCTGACGCCGCTTACCCTCTACGCACTATGTGGTCTCTCCAACCCTTGTCCCGTCCCGTGATGCCTTCGAACGTGAATCAAGGAGCCAGTTTCAGTCGCCTTTTACCGCCATACCTCGCCAATTTTCACGCGCACTTTCGCGATCCCAGCAGACACTGTGCCGGATTTCCCGTCCCATGAGGGCACGAACAATCTCAGAACTTTACTAGTTTGAAACATCAAACCTGGGAGACCCGAAAAGCTTATGATATTACACAGGAAAAAAAGCTATTGAAAATCAGCTGATTGACGTTCTAACTAGCATCAATTCGTAAGCACGTCCGCGAGTTTCTGTGGAGAGGATAAATCGATGTGAGTGAAGAAGATCGTGTGCGCAAAACAGCGACACCGGGCGCAAATCAAACCCGTTACCCCTAAAATGAAGGGAAATGCGGTGAGCGTTTACGATCGATAAACGCCCCACGGAATTTCGCCAGATAGCCACCATTTTGCATTATCAATTGAGCCCCTGTTGAGAATTGAAGCGCCTTTTAGCAGCTAACACCGCTCAACGAAGCAAACCATGCGACTGGTAGGACTTAAGGCTAAACGACTCCCGACAAAATGTCTTTAGGAACCAACTCTTGCAGCACGTAAGAGCGAAAAAAGACTGGTCAGGTAGGTAATAAGGTGAGGAAGTAAGCATACATAATCAACTCACAGAAAAACTAGGTTCGCAGAATTGACTGAGGAAATGAGACGCAGAAGAACCAAGGACATATGTGAGAGAATTGAAGCGGATGGTAGAAATAAGATGAGTGCGAGGATGACAGCCAGTCAGCCAGTCTTTCTGGCTATCTAGCCAATCAATTCCAAATCAGACGAGATGATCGCGCACGTACGCAGCGATCGTCGCCACGCTCACACTCTCTATCTTATCAACTTCTGCCTCCCACCGCCACACCATCGCCCCCTTTCGCCGCTCTCGTCCTGCGCTATACCGATGGTGCCACGTCGGAACACCCCCGATGCACGGCACGCCAAATCGGCTGTGATTGTTACAACCACCGAATACATGCCACCAAACCTTTTCAGTTCGCACTGCACACAAATTCGATTGAAGTGATTATTCGAGGGCATGAGCGTAGGCAAGATATTCATTTGCTTGGTTCGCATTTGAAAGATTGAACACTAGGAATAGTGGTAAGAAATAAAGCAGTCACCGAAAACTATCATCAACATTATGACAGCTCTCTAAGCCAGTAAAATCCACGCTTAAGATCAAACTGCAGAGAATGATTTGTGAAAGGAATTTAAGATGCCACAGTTGATAACCCTCTATCAGATAACCACAAGCTGTGTTGGTCTGCCTGTCGATACACCGGTCAATGTGTCCGGTCGCGAAAGGTTCAACCTAATGAGAATGTGATCGTGATAGCCCTCCACCAGAATATAAAACAGCCGTTGAGCACACAAGCCTGTAAACAACAAGTGGAAGTCGCGCGCCTAGGTGTGAGAATTGATAGAACGCTGCCCGTGACAAAGCTAGGAACCAAATGAGGGGAAACGTCAATTTAAAATGTTGTGACCGTGGTTCTACATGCCATTTAGTACATTACCCCACAAAACGACGGATCCGTGGAGGAAGTACGTGCGGAAGGAGGGCCGCGTGCGCAGAAAAAGGGGAATCTCGACAGATGCTGAGCAAAACACTGCTTGCTGTATGAGCAAAGGATAAATCGCATAGCGCTGAATAGAAATTCTTTATGCGCCACGTACTCGGATCTCTCCTCTCTCTCATTCAAAACCGCAAAAGCTTTGAATATGTATTGGTCCAAAAATGAATGGCAGAGTTCCTCAATCCTCGCAAGTCCGTGACAATGATGGGCTTGAAACAGGAACGAAACACCTTGCCCGGGTAGCTGCGACGTGCGAAGCCGGATCTTCCACTTTTGAGTAAATGGGGTAATTACTTCACAAGCAGGTTGGCCAACACTCTACGAGATAGGGACCGAGTCAGTGAGGAGGAGGCCCTGTGCGCACCTCAGTATGTGACCACTTTCTCCTCACGAACTACGGTGAAAACAACGTTTAATAAAACAAAATAAGGAGAAGACTGTTGGAAACAGTCTTTTTATTCCTTGAGGATATTCCTGATACCGAATATCAGACCCCCAAGGGATAGAAAGCTTGACTGCAACGGGCAAGCTTCAGTCCATGATTTGGTAATTAACCATGCGTGCGAAGGCGGCGCCACTTGCCACTGCCCCAACTTCGCCTAGTTATGATATTGAGACATAATAATCTTGAATGAGCTATTTAAGTGCTATTTACTGAGACCCAGGCATAACGGCTTTTTCCAGAATGCAACTTGCTTTCTCAGCTTCCATTGATGATTAGCATACGCTGAATTCCCGTGAGAATCCTTTTTCAGGATGGAATTCCTCAGTACCATCCCACCTTGTCTCTAATTTTCCTAGCTTCATACGTACTGCGCTCATGCGCCCAGTACTTTACTTCACCGCCTCCTCCCAAATGTTCCTTCAAAAGCACCCTTTTTATGTTTTGTCACTGGGAAACCTCATGCAGGTATCCTCAACGTGATTTAATTTCAGTGCCTCCTAAAGAAAACTGCATTAAAATTTTGTTTTTTTTTTCGCTTCTCATCTACCAAATTGCTTCAGATTGAAACTTAAAAATCTAAGTCACCAGAAAAATTAGAGCAAGGACATAAGAAAAAAGAAATGCGAAGGAAATCGCTCAATTTGATCTAAAATACTTCAAGAATTGTCCACAACAAACGATTACTGCCAGCAATCTTCTAGGAAATCGGTGATAGGGCAGCAAAATCGTCAAACACTGGTCAGCAGCAGCGCAGGAGATTGGAGAAAAAGTCATTTTCCGACGATAACCTTGGATACAATGAAACCATATTACCCTACGGAAGCTGAGGATGGATAGCGCTCAAAATTGCTTCGAAAAGGGTTTCGACAAGGAGTATTGGGGAAAGAGTCGCGTAAAGGCGAAACGAATGGGAAACGAATGGGTGCGATAGGAGTCGCGGCGGTTCAGCGCTAAGCAAACAGCTGTTGCTACTGCCAGCAGTCCTACAATCGAGAAACACGGTAAATCAATTTAGCTCCTAATGACCTTGCTGGCTGTTTTCACATTTGCGTGCATTCCTTCATGCCCTGGGAGGGGGAGGAGGTACTAAAAATTCTGGAGTACCCTTGAGCAAATGCAGATAGAAATACCTCTCTACGACAATATAATAGCTTTCCATTCGAATAGAAGAATATGTAATAGCCTGAATTAAGAGGAAATGCAAACATACGATGGGATTAATATGCAACAGTAAGACAGAAAAAGTACTTTTATTCCATAAGAGTACGGTAGGACCTTTACGACACAACAAACTACAAGAAACGCGAGCTGTAGCTATTAATATTAGTCCGCTCACGGCGGCTGGCTCCTACATATTAACAGAGTATTGCAAGGTCCCTTGGAAATGAAAAAGAGTAAATAAAAGGTAAACAAAAAGTACAGTTTCTGACGTTTACTAGCCCCTTTTGAAATGGGACATGCACTCTACTACCATACAGTACCACAGCGGCATTCGGACGCGATTTAGCCAACACAATCATTTGTGAGGGCCAGCCGATGTACATATCGGTGTTTTTGTACTTACAAACGAGTCTGGTGCAAATCAATGGACTCAACAGGGTCGAAGACCTTTTTATCTGACAATGAGTGTGATTTGGGATTTGACCACCTGACCGTGAACAACGTAGCAGCGCCAAATGAATCTACATCCAGGACCGACGCCTACATCGGCGTAGTGACTGACTTCCAGACACGCAAACACTAATCGCGGAATATCAGGAAAATCTTAATCCTCGTTTCACCTGCAAAACTTATGTTGCAATGAGGAAATAGAGCAATCTTTTATTCAGTTGCAAAGCCCGGCCATCCTAAGATCTAGCACAGTTTCCGCTCAGTTTCCTTGGCGACACCGGCCAGCGGCCAGAGAGGTTTTGGTATGGGAGCTTACAGCCAGAAACGCGGCTCCACTGATAATCTGTTGACGTAAGCAGAAACTGATTGGCAACCTTTTTATAGCGGTAAAAAACATTCATAAATGCAATGGCATTGATGGTGCTGAATTTCCACTGGCAATTTATTAGTAATAGAGCAGCAGTAACGAGTTTTCGCCCGAATTTACACCACGACACACACCCACACTGTTGACGCGTGCTAGGTTTCCCTGCCATGAACGGGGGCTGGGGGGGAAGAAGGAGCGAGGAAGAGATGACGGAACGGCTTTCAGTTTAATCAACTTCTCTCATGAAAAGTGCAAGAACAATTATTCGAACCTGACTTTCCGGAGAAAAAACTATTATGTTCCCACTCAGACATGAAAACTGCCACTGTCCGAAGAATCACTTGAGTAATGGAGCAGTGCACCAATTTCTTACATAGTGCAAAGAAACTGAATGAATAATAGGAATGATGAAACCGTTATGCCTACTATCATATAATGCACCAAAAAAACTCAATGGAAACTGATAAGGGCACCGCTGTGCAACCCTGTGATATCATGTGCTTGGCTAGAACTGCCTAAGAACGAGTTGAAAAAACACAAAATGTTTCTTGGATTACAGGAACGCGAAACATCCTAGCGATATACGCTGATAAGAGTTCTCAGTTGTTCAGACGCCGAAAAAGCGAAAGAAGAAAGATCGTTACTCATTCATTCAAATACATAGAATTACCCCACACTATCCCCAGCGATCAGTATTAAAAAAAGTGACTAACTTTAGTTGGCGGGGGGGGGGGGGGACCACGCCGTTGGCGCGCTGCTTGCTTTTCTCTGTTCCTCCAAGCGGGGAGCCCCCCGTATGGCGATATTTTGAAAACTGCCAGCAAATAGTAATTGCTCTTGGGACTAGCCTTGGAGCGACCAAGGACGAACAGCGCTACTTATTGGGGGGAGGCGGGACGAGCCGCGCGTGGCCCCCCCCCCAACTAAGTTAGCACCCAAAAAAGCTGTTTAATTTCACCAACCGTCCTAAAAACCAAAACTGAATGAGATCCTCTTTTACTAGAACTAGATCCTTCGCCGAAGTAGGAATCTCACGAAAGAAGCACCCGCAAGGAAATATGAGAGGCTTGCCCCACTAACCACCCTATTACTAATAGCTGAAATGAAAGGCAGTTCCAAAGCGTCAAAGGGTTACTAGAAACACCGACGAAAGTGCAACACTTTGGCCGATCTAATCCATAATCGATAGCCCAAACACAGCACATTATTATCTGGAATGGACAGGGAGTCTGCCTATTTCTTAGAGGAAGGAGTTCATTTACACAAAAAGAAGCTTCTAATCGAATCGAAAAAAATGCAATCAAAAAACGAAAAAAATAATCGGTGAATAGAAAATAAGTGCGATGACTAGAGCAGAACCATGTTTTTTTATGTCTTTAACATTTTTTGTTTTATTTATGTTTTTTTTATTTACTTTTGTATTTTTTGCATGTTCCATTTCAATAAATACTATGGTTGACGCAATGGATCCTGGACGGAAAGTGTACTACCTAACAGTGTTCCCAAGGCATTTCAGGCCATGGTAAGCATTACAAAGTTTGGGAGATATAATGCGCATCTAATGAGCTAGGAAAGAGGATTGAGGAGGGGAAGGAACTCGTAGACTGGGAGACATACACACCCACACCGAGAGTTCCCTCCTTTCTCGTTTGTCTCGTAATCTTTTTCTCATACCTAAATCACAGCAAAATAACAAAGCACAAAAATCCCAGGAAATGACATCGACAGAACTTTGGGCGCTATCGCAATATACGGGGCATTACGACGGCAACGCATTTAAAACCGCGTAAAACATTTCTTTTCTGTTAGAAATGGGAACAAGCCTTAGGCGGAGGTGGAGAGACTCCAAGATGCGTGAGCCATTTTCATTTTCCCTGGAGCTCCTACCCCCCATTTGTTTTAGTCCTAGAAAGATGCCCCGCATATTGCGATAGCACCGATCTTTGGCTTCCAAGGTGTTCCATATGCTGTGGCAAACGGTTCATTGGCACCGTGCTCAGGGGTTGGCATTCTTGTGAAATGCGCTATACGAGAGACTATAGGGGATCACAGTGAGAGGAAAGTGATGAGATAGTAATTGTCGAAATAAGTAATGGAATTCCATGAATAAATCGAAATTAGATGGCATGGGTGGACGTGCCAGACAACTGATGACAGACCAAGAGTGCATTGCGAGAGTACAATCGAGACTGCTGGCCGTAACATTAACAAGTCTCCTGACGAATTCCACACTGTTCTTTTGCCAACTGATAACAGTTTCTCTGTTAACGGTACATTCGAAAACACGTCTGCTCACCGATTCGGATTTCTCCATGTCCAAAGGCTTTCAATAAAAATCGCGAAATGATATGCTGTTATGATTTGAACACGTGAAGAATACATCGCAAACGTCGTCATTTTCACAAGAATTTCACACATGGAAAATTAGCTGCTTAAGAGTGGAAACTCCAAATTTGAACACATTGTGCTTGTTGGCAATTCACAAAAAAAAGTTGAAAAGGTGCTTAAAAACTTCGCTTCAATTCCTACGGACACTAATAAGTTTTAGACACATGCGAATCTGCTTTGCAACAGCAAATACAACCAATTCCACGTCCACATTAACTTATACGCTAGCTCGCAACAATACCAGTGTGAGCCAAACGTGGAGAAAATCCGGCTTAAACAACCCTCCAGGTACGGTAATATAACCCCACAAGGAAGACCTAATAAACCCTTTCGTACCCCATGCATAGCGTTCAGCTGAAGCTTCCACGTCTCACCTTCGTCTCCAAATCCTTAATCCCAACATATTCCATCCTTTTTGAACCCGCCCTCCTCCCGAACCGACCTCCCCCCGCCCTCCCCTTCCACCCCTGCTATTGAGGAACACCCGAAGTGGCCTATTCTGATTAAGCCTTGTGATAGCTTCAATAGAGTAGCTAGAATGCCTTCCACCATTAAGAGCGCCATTGAAGGCAAGACTGGCTCCCCATCTCATTCTTCGAAAACAAAATTTCAAAAAAAAACTCGCTTTTTAGAAAACAAAATTATAAAAAAAACTCAAACTCCATAAAAAACAGTGTGCAGACTGATATTTTCCTTTATCTCTTCTTTCTGGTGGATTATCATCGCAAATCTGCAGCTAAATATCATAAAAAAGAGCTTTCTTAATATGATGGAATCGCTGACAGACGTGTTATTCTCACAAGGAAAAGATTAGCTATAAAAACGAAAACACCAGGTTACAGCTGCACAACCTTGAATATATCAGTTGACAAGCAATGAACAACCGTTTCAAGGACTGCAGTAACCAATGTCAAGGTAAACCTATCAAAGGGGCACGACTGAAGAAGATGATATGTAAAACGGCTTTGTTTAGGTAAAGAACTCTCTAGCAGAGTAAACATTTGTACAATGAGCTGCAAAAGTGCGCATGGGTGAGAGTAACTCGCCACCTCGGTTCCCACATGTTCCACACCATGCATACAAGATCTGGGAGCTGTGAAAAGACGAGTGTTTCCGCCACTTTACCGACTCTATTTCCAGATAATATCGAAATGCACTCATCATAGGGACGTCCGCTGTTCATTAAGAACTTCGTGGCACGAACAGCCGAAGGCTCTATTTCCATGACAACTACAGATATTAGCAGAGCTCACCTCTTTCAACACTCTCACGCCTGCGACTCCCATACGGAAACGCCTAATTATAAAAACTGTCTAATGTTTTGCTTTAATAATTGATTAATTGTTACAAGCGAAAGGACGAATATCACTAAAACTGGAGTCGAATGCCAAAATACAACGCGAAACTGCGACATTATGCATCGGGTTAACTAGAAAATGATATTCACGAAGATGAAGAGCAAATACGGAGAGTTGGGAGAAAAATTGGCGACGATGGCAGACGCGCGCTCACCGCATCACGTGAAAACTGGACAAGCGAGACACTTAGGAGTTTCGGCAAGATAAAAACTAAAGCGATGAGTATGGAAGTGAAAGGTGCCGAGTGAATTGTGCGCAAACGTCGGCTGGAAATGGGAGAGCACGTGGCGGACACGAATAACAAATAGAAAGACACACACACGCTCACACACACACAGGGTCCTGTGAGGCAAGGCATAAGCCGTCGTCGCCGAGTGGAGGCTGGCTATTGATCGTCAGCAGCCTCGGCATGCTGTGCGAGCCGCCTGCATCGCCGTCACTGAAAACAAATGCAACACCCGGCGAGGTTGCGTTCTCACGGGCGCACTACCGCACTAACACGCGAAAAACAGCCATGGCAGATCGATCCTTTACGCGACAACGGGCCACCGAGAAAAACGCTGCCAACGACCAAACACTGCACTCGCGGCACATTAGCTAAAAGCCGTGAAAACGAGCAGAAAATCCCCCTACGAAGTAACGGCAACTGATGAACACCAAAAGACTAATAGAAACTTCTTGGAATCTCTTTGAAATTTTGAGTTGAAGCTTAACTGCAAGATTTTCATTGGGGACACTCACTGACTCCCCTTTTTTGGTGGTTCTTGGCGGGTGCATAGCAGTTTGAAAAGTGGCCAACTACCTTGTCAGTTCCGCAAGAAAACAGATTGTCAGACCGCGAATATTCCCCCCCCCCCCAAGTCCAAGAGAAAAAAATTCAACTTTTGCATGCGATCAACACGATAAAGCATCGGACGGTGAAGTTTCCATTGCCTGGAAAAATAGTGAAAGCACGTACGTGGTATGATGGCAAATGAGGCCACTCCTACACACACCGTCATGGAGTCAAATCCCCAATCGAGTGTCAATTAGGCCAGCTAGGCCTACCGTTCCTCCTTGCTGGTAAAATGGCACTGGATTCGCCTAAGGGGACCCTTGAGTAATCATTGGGTCAAATTGTTGCAGATTGCCACTAAATGAGTTTGAAAGCAGAAAGCCATGGCGCATCCCACGGAGAAAATGATAAAGGCGATCTTCATTCCTTGGTTCTTATGAGAAACTTCAAGCCTGGCAATTGGCCTGACCTCCACTGAAGCCTTCAGGGAGAGATGCCTTGGCCTACAAATATAATTTCTGTTGGATGTCGAAGTTCAGCCTCGAAAGCATTTCATAACTACAGATTAAAGCTATAGCCTATAGCTTTCACTCTGAGGCTCTCCAACACTCTCGAGCGTTTGGAACGGCGTTGTTTTAGGTCGTTAAAAAGATCGCAGAATCCAGCGTGAACAGGAGGTGCCCAGGATTAATATTGCCTTCATTATCACTAAAGGGCGACCACGATAAGCATCTGCAGAGAATAGCAAGGCCCGCAAGAACCATCAAATCAAAAAACTACAACCGAGCCGGACCGTTCTTTTTCAGAAATCCTCTCCTCCAAAAACGAAAAAGAAGATTAATCAACACCGATTTGAGATAATGAGAGAAAGGAATTACGATGATGAAAAACGCCAACTGCCATCAGCATTAGACTCATTTAGGGTTTTCTAGTTGGCCAACTAGCCCGAGTAGAATTCCATCAGCAGCCAGCGCAGCTAATCAACGCGCACGTAGATTACCCCGCTGTCAAGAAGTGAATTCCTCATTACACACTTTTAGATGAAAAACGTCAAGGAGAACTAAGCCACTAACGACGTCAACACACACAGCTGCATCAATCTTAACTCAACGAATTTCTGTATGGGGCTCTGATTGTCGCAACACCAACTACAACCATTGAGCGTGCCAGCACTTCTATGTCTCTTTTTCTCCCGCCAGCAAATATTGCCGTGCACCAATTACCAGTTAATATTGTTAAGGCGGAGGGTGCGCTCGTACACTGCTCAGTTTTTGCATATCGTTCAGAAATGCTCTGTATGCTACAACGTACAACAATGATCACAGCACCCCCCCCCCTACTCTACGATGCTACAGCAATCTACTTGCGAGGCGAGGCGCTCTGAGAAGGCGTCACCGAATGGCATGGAGTAGATGCATCGTCATTAGTTCAACTTCAGGAACACGATGTGCGCTTTTCGCAAAGAAACCGCTAACATTTTTCATTTGGTATGACGTAACATCCTCATTCAAAGAGAACCCCCTTGCAAACTAACAGTAATTATTCTTCTTTGTGTTCCTTTATGCAACTGAGATCTTGTTAGTAGGATATACTCAGTTGGAGCCCCATGTGAAAAGAATCCTAAAAAGTTCATTCCGATCAATCTACCGAGCTAAGAAAAAAGGGCCCGGTCAGGGGATGCGTTACCCAAATCTCTGCGCCTCTACTTCGGTCGATGACGTATTCCTCGTGATCAAGACTAGGGGGATGTGTCGAGAGATGGAGGGTTTAGGGACCCATCCCCTCTCGCGGGGCTTGCTGCACCCGGCCCCAGAATAGTCGCTTTTGCCTCTGCACTATTTCCGAAGTGAATATTTTTGGAAACCGCAGTGACTAATGGTGGAGATGAAAAGCTTCGCTACGCTGTAAGTTGTTTGTCAAGTTGTTGATGGCACCTCTCCCCACCCCCAACACGTTAGTGTGACAATCCTGCTCGATTACAAAAGGAAGAGTGCGAAATGGTCCGCCAGCCAAAAAAAAAGAAAAAAAGCGACAAAGACAGTTTTCCGATCTGCATAGAGGCACGCGCACGGAAAAGTACAACAGAGGTTCATTTTTCCTGATCTGCGCTGAGATTGCCGAAAAAAGCGGAAAGTTTCTATCAAGAAGTGAAATTCTCGCAGTTTTAAAATATTATATGGATTTTTGGCGTTCAGTCATTGAAGAATGAACGTATGAGCTCATAGAATGAGTTCATATGAACACTTACAATTAAAAGAAAATGGAGAAATTCTGCCACTCGGGGGATGGGAAGGAAGGTAGGGGGAATTGAGCCCTGTGCCATTGTTACCACTTATTTTAGCACCAACGACCGCTTGGAAAATAAACACCGTTTCAATATCTTATGCATGTGCTCTCACCGTATACAATAAGCCATCTCTAGTAAGCATTCTACGGCCCAAACAACTTCCCTTGTGAGAGGTAGACAGTGAGATAGAAGGTAATGAGAATGACAGACGGATAGGGGAAAGCATGGCGGGGAACGAAACGACAGATGATCACACCACAATAGTGGGCGGTCTGCCCAGCTTTTGATGACCTATTAACGTCGCTTTTGAGGTAATAACTGCCACAACGCTTCGTACCACATTACATACGACACCTACTCTTTTACACTTTTTCGCAACATTTCACTCATCTAGTAGCCAATCACGACAGGTTCTAGAGAGATTCAAAGAGGACTCGCGAATGCGCAGTAGTACGCTAGTGGCGAAAAAAGCAGCGAAATCCGTCAAGAAAACGTAAAACGAGACCACTTTGTTTGGCCGTTGATTTTCGCTCATAAGCTGGCAATGGCCTATGAACGAGTTCACCATAACGCGCTTGGTGGCATCGTGCCAAACTACGCTCCAGTCGAGTTGCTCCAGTTGTGCCGCTGCTGGCAACGCAGCTCGTCCAAATCACCAACTAAACTAGTGGGCGGATCGCTTTTGGGGCGGAGCGCTTTCGAAGTCCTGCTCAGCAACCAGCGCACCTTTCGTCGTGAAAGCGCCACACCTCGCTTCCTTGGCAGCCAAGTAACTGCTTCGTGTGGTGCATATGCTTCCCCGATGCGCTCCCTCTTTATCGTAATCGCTTCCCTTGAGTAGTACTAACTTAGACTTCGATGAAGAGAAAACGTAATTTCTGTAATTCATGACTATACGCTTTCTCGCAGGCAGAGAAACGTCATGTTTCCAAGGAAGCGGATCAAGGAAAACGCTTCAGTGAGTAAATCGAAAGAGAGATCGAAGATTACTGTGAAATGTGAGAAATGAAATCAGCAGAATTCATTCCAGTCTAATGTAGTCCATCGATCAAAATTCCGCGTATTGGGAAGCAATTTGTACCTCGAGTGGCAAACGAAATTGATGGGATTTCGGTTGCCATTCGAGGCACCAATCGCCTACCAGACCCCATGAGCGCAACCGGCTCCTAGTTACGAAACCGCCGCATTTTTCATTTACGACCGTCCTTCTTAGAGATCTAATCAGGTGACGTTGCTATGGCATCCTGCCCTCTGAAGTGTGAGGGGTGAGGCAACTTGCAAAACTTTCCTAATCTCTGTGCTTCCTTTCAGGATGGAATTTCCTCAAGGAGATATATGAGACCGTTACTTCCTTCCTTGATCGAACAGGGCAAACGACTTTACCACGACTGGCAGAATTGAAGTTGAGGAGCAACATTTTAATTTCCTAAGGGACAGATAAACGTTCCTATTTATGACACACTGCGGCCTTTCAATATTACTGTATATTACTCTTCCCTTACAAATACATCAAGGATACATATCGAGCGTATGAGCAGCACAAAATTACCTGTCCTTCCTATACGATGGGTGTAATCCTTCGATAGACTTTGCCATGTCATAGTTCAAGACCAAGGAGACGTCCTTGATATCGATACCTATAAATGGAAGTAGAGATGGAGAATTCGTATGCTGGGCCATTAGAAATAAAAAAAATTTTGCTAGCACGTTCAACTGTTTGGATCAATTACCTCTTCCTGCGACGTCAGTTGCAACAAGGATATCTTTTGTTTTATCCTTGAGAGCCTGCAGCGCATACTCTCTCGTTTCCTGGCCTTTGCCACCATGAAGGACGACAGGATTGAAATTCAATTTGCTGAGACCCTTCGCTAGAAGGTCAGCACCCTAAAGTCATGCAGATATACAGAATTCTCAATAGCAATTTGGGACGGTGAGCAATAACGGCAAAGTATGATAATAAAGAACAAGTCTTCAGTACCGTTCTCTGATTACGAAGAATGATGATCAGCGGTTCCCAAGTGTTTGCTCCAACACCTCGACCGATTTCTTTCTCTTCTTGTCGTCTGACAACATGTAGACAATCTGAACACCACTTTTTATCACTTACACTTTTCCTCCTTACTTCTCACATTCCTTTTACTACGACAGCTTCTATAAGCAACACTCCCAGTATTACATTCAAAATTAAAAAATTTGGGGCTAAAGTTGACAGCTTTTTATAGTCATGCTGTGTAGTATAGCGCTGTTCGCACCGTCGTTCTGTGGGACGTCCTGCCGATCCGATGTGTACAACTGCAGGACGCCGTAAATAGGCTCTTGCTAAACGTTCAATGGCTGGGGACATGGTCGCCGTGAACATCACCGTCTGAAGAAAGATAGCTATAGATTTGCAGTTCACTAGAACCGGCAATGCTGTCAGGTAATAAAAAATATATCTATTAATTTGGTTAGAAAAGTGTCATGATAGTATTGAAGTTACTCTATATAGTACAAAAATTTCCACGGCATTGGTGCTTTATTCGTTTTCTAAACCATCGAATGAAATGTTTAAAGATGTTTTTCGATTTCCACCTTATCTGCTTCTGATTCAAACGAATCGACCGCTCGCGCTCATCCAATCCATGAAATTCCAGCTCATAGTGATAAAGCAATATCACATTCCATCGTATCAATTTTAACAATTTGAATGTGGCGATTCTGATGCCAACGACAAAAAGGAGGCCGCGGCCAACAAAAAAATATAATACAACTCTGAAAGAAGCTTACGGACCAATTCGACATAACTGACGTTTATATGCAAAAAGAATACCAAAAGGCAGGAAGATAGCCACTGGACAAAGTTTTCCTCGAAATGTCGACCAACGCTCGGCAACATTTTGCAAAAACTTTCAGAAAACAGGTTTACAGTTGAAATAGGAACTCGTCTACCAGGCGTAATCACCGAACATACTGTTTCCCCAGATTACCAGGTGAATATTTTCAGAATTTTCAAGAGGGGTAGGAATGAATCGATGAATTGATCATGTTGCAGCTGAAATACTAATATATCGTGGACGTTATCGGCACCTAGAAATTGGCGGTGATTAAATGCGCTACAAAGGGTGCGGTCTAAGGATCAAATCCTGGTGTAGTGCGCCGTCCGGGTAAATCAAACATTTCACTCCTTCAGGGTCGGGTAATTGGTAGTAGACTTGTCTAAGAGGATAAAAACATTCACTTGTACATCGGTCGGCCCTGTTTGAACAGTAAACCTCCTCAGCGAGTGCCACTCTCAGTTTGAATGCATCTTTCATTTCAGCAGTAGTAATGAGTAATTTTAAGTTTACCTTCTAAGTAAAGCGGAACCATGAAAAAGAAACTCCGAAAAAAACTGAGATCGAACCTGACGGTATTTGTCCCTTGTAGCAAAATTGTTCATTAACGCTTCCTCGTGTTCAATATCATCAGTGTCAGGGTTTCTGATTGGAAACTGGCAATATAACTGAGGACCTAAACGTGAACAATCGGTGCTAACTGTATTTTCGAGCAGGAATTCCAAGCGACAAACAAATATGAAAATATTAAGTTTCCCCAAATGTCCGTGCGAAGAGTCCTCACGGTATAACCTCCTATGTGCTGAATGTAAAGTTTTTGGATCCCGCGCCAGAACCACCTTTAGCGAATTATAATTATGTTTACGTAGCTCGAGGGCACTACGTGTAACTATATGTGAATCAGGTGGCACTTAGTTGTCTTCTTCGAGCTCACCATCGAGAAAAGAAGCAGCCACCATGCTTTCACGCTTTTATTTTGAAAATTTCTACTGGGCCATAAACCGATCGGAGCCAAAAAACATTTGCTTGCGATACATCTCCTCGTCTCCTCTCTTCATCTCTCCTTCATCCGTCACGCGGTATCGGAATGGAGAATCTCCTTCGCTCATGAGCTGCGACAGGAGAAAAACTATTGTTCAGAAAAGACCGCAGGCGAGGGAATTTGCCAGGCTGCGCTCTCTCATCAAAGCCAGTCCTCACGGAATAACCTGCTATGTGCTCATCACGCCCTAATATTTCAGATGCACAGTTCACAGAGGTTTCATGCTCACGTAGAAGGATTAAAGCTCTGCCAAACATTTCTTCATGATTTGATCACTGATGATAAAGAGTGCGGAACGAGTGCAGTCTACATATTCTCTCTGAATTCCCCGATAATTAATTCTAAACTACGGAACAACGACCTGCGGATGAGAAAGCAAAACTTTCTATGGCAACGCCCCCATCGAAACGACCAGTTGCTGATCAATAGAAGAGCAAAGAATCAGACACGTCCTGATGTTTTTTGCCATATGGAGAATTTGTGGGAGTTCCCCAGAGGAAACTTTCTTCTAGCTACGGCACCGTAACTAGTCACGTCTACTATGATTGACGGTGCTCTTACGGTGAAACACCAACAACTACCTCTAGAACTCAAAAAAAGTATGCCCGCTTCCCGACAACCGTGATCATTCGAAGATGATGAAGCTCGGATCTTCGAAGCTAAGGTATGAACTCCTACAATATTCACGTACAACGCAGACTAGCCCTCGAAAATGCAATCTACTCTCCTTCTCAGTAGCCACTTTGCAAAATAAAAATTCAATTCCCCTAGGCGCCTCGAGATCGAGCTAAAATCTTTTTTTGTCGAAACCACAAACATCTTGGACGTAAGCCATGCACCGTTTGGCTTCTTGTTGACGACAAGCCATAGTTGGTGATGGTCACATACTGATGGAGGAAAGTGTTTTAAAAAAGTAGGGCCCAAAAAACAGAAGTTTTAGAACAAGCACGAACTTTTGGGAAATCCTAATATAAACACATGGCAACATTGATCAAAAACAATCCATGAATTTGGAACCTTTTGAACTTCCGGCTCAAATCCCATGTCCAGCATACGATCAGCCTCATCGAGAATAACATAGGAGCATTGGTTAAGAAGAAGGTATCTATTTTCCAGTACGTCTAAAAGACGCCCGGGAGTGGCAATGACAACCTGAAAAACAGCAGCAATTGCTGAAAAGAAAATTTACTTCCAGAAGCATACGATGGAGATCCATTTGGGCTCATGAAAACACCATCTAACTTACTTCGACTCCCATTCGGAGTTTCATTCCTTGATCTTCACGCGAGGCTCCTCCTATAACTGAGACAGTTCGGATCTTCAGCAATTCTCCGAACTTATTGGTTTCCTCTTCGATCTGAATAATTGAACATAGTTGATGTACTTATGAGTTGGATAACAGTACAAGCATAACGAATGCGAATCAGTATTTTATTTGGATCTGAAAAAAAACGAAGGCTCACCTGCTGCGCCAATTCCCTAGTCGGTGCAAGCCATGACGCGTACGACCCTGTCGTAGTGCTCTTGACTTCAAGCTTCGCGGCAAGCCTGTTCTCCATACCTGAAATCAAATGCAGTTTTATAATATCTAACTTACAACGTATCCGGAATGCCACATTCTGAATGCCAAGGTGAGCGCTGAGGTCACTCTTGCAAACGGCATACTTTCACTACCCACTGCAATGATTAACGAAAGGACTACCTAACTTTCACGCTGCTCCATGCCTACAAGCACCCGATAAATATTGTTTCAAATCCTATAAGATTATTTCTTTGAAATCCTTACACATTCACAAGACAGCGACCAGACTAAAAACATTTGTGCGCCCACACATTTGCCTTTTTTTAAAGCGCGATAGGCTGTTCAAGTCCGCGACACGTCGCGAACGATCTCAATCTGAGAGTACTTCTGCCATCTCTGCTGATAGTTGGCTAGCCGAACGACTGTTATGGAACCAACTATCCACCATTCCAGTTCCAAATGTTCAAATGAAGAAATGGCTAATTTTGCGATTCGCGCGAATCGCGCGCCGGTGCTGGACACCACCCTACAGTACAACCTACGATACCGTTGTGCAGCTGCCGACCGTTCTTTGGTTTTGAGTCCGTACCTTCCCCGCGAATCCTGTTCATAGACCCGGGACTTCAGGCTAAGTGAGCGAACAGCAATCATGATGAAGGAGTGTGATGTGACGGTTTTCTGCCTAATTGTTGTGGAATAAAACTGAGCGGGCCGGAATGAAGTTACCTTTCCACTAATTAAAGGATAAAGGATAAAGCATTTGCCGTTGATCAATCCCTTTTTGGGATGCGGCACGCATTCTACTTCCATTTGTACATTCGCAGTGGCGTTTGAATGCGATGTGGCCTATACAATGACTTGCGGGGGCCAGCCGATGTACAAGTCAGTGTTTTTATCCTCCCAGACAAGTCTGGTACCAATTAACCGACCCCGGAGGGATGGAAGGCTTGGTTGGCCCGGGCGACTCACGACCCAGGATTTGATCCCCGGACCGCTCGCGTGGTAAGCGCGCCACTTGTCACTACACCACTTCCGCCCTTCCAACTAATGCGAATAAAATTCCAATTAAGCCAACAATTTTATGCATGTCGGACATTAATAAACGATATGAAATTACGTTTTTGGTGCCCTCGGTGCCGCTCAAAGCCGGATTGAGTTGCGTGACAGGCGACAAGCTATTTAGCGAAGTGCGAAAGATTGCAGTAATCAGCAGTGAAGAACGACAGTACCCTCTCACGCAGCGAAGATAAGGATTGTCGTAACATTTACTATGAATTATGAAAAATGAGGCTCATGAAGGCTCAAGAAATGACCAAAATTAATCGCCCGCTTGAAAGCTAATCCAACCTTTGAAGGAAATGAGGCGCTAGAAAAGCAACAAAATCCCACTATCAGATATCGGATGAGGGCCAAAAACTCTTGCACAAATTCAATGCTGTTGAAATAAATGCAGCGTGAAATGCAGTGTAGCACGATTTTCTTAACGTTTTGCTATTTCTTTTCAGAACCCTGAAGCCCACTGTTATTAAACATTTTAAACGTTCACTATTGGTTGCTTGGAAACGTCCACGTCCTTGTCGTGGATATCTTTAGTTTTTAAACATCACCAACCAATAGCGGGATCAAAAATGCAGCAGTTTTTCCGGAACCTGTTTCAGCCACTCCGATGACATCTCGATTTTGCAAACCGATAGGGATTGCCTGTCTCTGAATAGGGGTTGGCTCCGTGTATCCTACCTGAAAGAAGCCTTTTTCAGAAAGCCGATGATAGGTAATTGTAACATTCATACTTTTTGGATGGCCTGATAGACTTCATCAGGCAGACCGCACTCTTCCCAAGCTCGCAACGGTTTTGGCACGCGCCCGCCCTAAATCATAATATTAGGCTCAATGTCTCATCACAGAGGAAAACCTGAGCTCAATTCATGTATCTACCTTAATAGCAATATTAAAGTCTTCGCGGAATATTCGCCAGTCTCTTTCAGTCATTTCATCAAGCGGCTTCATCTTCCAGTGACGATCGTCATGAGCAGACTTCCTTTCTCTTATTTTCTCCTTTTCGCGACTGAATTGGCATGATAGCACAACTGCACAGACCTTCAGATAGAAGAAAAGTATTTCAATGAATTACCGAGCTTTTTCCATTTGTTTTTCTTCTTCAGTTCGACGTTTTTCCATGATAGCTTGATAGAAAACGTTATTAGTTTTCTTCTGAGCATTTACATCAATACCCGCTATTGCACCTCGCCCGAAAAATTGTACCTAAAAATATTACATGCTTGAACGACCGAAAAGAGGATTCGTGAGCGCACCAGGAGCTGTGTATGCTCACCTCATGTCTCTTTTGGTAGAGTTTGTTGTAGTCTTGTGAGGTGTCCTCCGATGCGTCCCAATCGAACACAAACTTCCGCTCATGAAGACGTCTTCCCCTTTTCTTCTTCTCCTTTTGTAGCCCAAGATACCGAACTTTCACTGCCTCTTGCAGCTTATTCGGATCGAAAGTGTCGTCTTCTTCCTACACAGTCACCTTTTCCAGCAAAACTTATACAATGGAATCATTTTTGCATACTCACCTTGCTCTCAGTACGGTTGGTACGCGCACCATCTTTGTCGCGATCGCCTCGCTTTTCCTTACTCCTGCTTCGATCCCGTCGATCTCTGTCCCTTTCCTTGCTTCTACTTCTTCCTCGTCTATCCCGATCTCTGTCTCTTTCTCTGCTGCGACTTCTTTCGCGTTTTTCTCGTTCTCTACGATCTCGCGATCGACTACGCTCTCTTCTTTCTCTGCTACGATCACGATTTCTGTCGTGATCACGGTCTCGATCGCGTCCATCACGGCCCTCTTAATACGTATGCTTACTACAACTTACCCATAATGAATAATTTAACACAAATCTCACCAGCCCTTTTCGCTTCAGCTTCAAACTGCCTACGACTTTCATCAATTCGTCTTTGGTTTTCTTTCATGCGCTCTACCTGCTCAGCACGTCGTTGGAGAGCAAGCGCAGCACGTTCCTCTCTTGTTAAAAATTTTGGCTGAAATAGCAAAACCTTGGGGACCAGGTAACAAAATTTCAAATACTAATCTCATGTTAACCATAGCTGTTCTTTTCTTGTTAGAGAGCTGAATATGCCTTTGTAATGATTTTATTCCAATTTGTTACAGAAGAAAATCCAAGTTTTGATGCAGAAAGAAGACGAAAAAGGTTTCTCGATATGTTCCATATTGCGACATGACTCAAAACAAATGCCGGAATTCTCGTAAGATGCGAGTGTTCGGTAAAGTCGGCATAAAACGAATCGCGACGTTGCCGATAATTGCCCAGTCACGGAGAGATTTTTCAGGCGAATTGTCACGCATTAAACGACGACTTTTTTCAAAAACGATTTTTTGCAAAAAATGAAAACGGATTTGGAATTTAAAAAATCTTGCTTTTGAGAATTACATGAACATATTATGATGTTTTTAGCCAGGAGAACATATCGTCATAGAATTGAAGCAGAAATCTTTTACGCCTTGAATAGTGGAATTCTTCTTGTCACTGCATAGATTCCTTTAGAGAACCTCGCAGACCTAAAACTCGTCCGTCCTGGTGGCGAACAGGAATTGAAGCATTCAGTTCCAATCGATCTCGTTGTTGAAAGCATATGAGACATTTAAAATCGCACAGATTTTAGTGGGAATGTGTTCATAAGTGGCTTCTAGCACCCCTACTATGATCATGTGATCATATACTATAAAAGCACAATGCACTCAAGACATGAATACCACATCAGTTCGATGCAATAACGTTCGACGCGTGTCCTTGCTTTGCTTTGGGCTCAAGTTCTCTACAACGCAACTAATATTAAGATTTACAAGGTTTTCAATGCAGAATGCAAACGAGACGTTTACACGTAATACGACTGTTCATGATTGCTCTCAGCCAATGCCTGGTCACATACTTTCAGCGAATTTAGAAGCCTAACTTGCATTGGAGCTAACCAGACGCTTTCGCGCCAAACGAGTGGGATAATTGTGATATAGTGAAGTTATTCACTGAACATGAAAAGTCAATGGATCAGTCCGGCTATTTCAATGAGGCTTCGAAGCGAAAGACTGCTCACCACACCAACTAGATTCTTTGATCGGAACTATGAAATGGAAATACGCATTGGTAGTGATCTGGCTCGCAAGCAGAATGCTGTTTTGTCAACTATTAGCAACGTAGCCAAGAGACTCTTGACATCATTAGTGCATCAGTGTTTGCCTAAAGGTGCCTGTGGAAGAATTTGCGAGAAATTCGGGCTGTTTCGATAAAGATAGCATGCGAAACAGGGCGACCAGGAAACCTCCGAACTCCATTGGAGATCGTTCAGAAACAGCAATACTGAGTACTGTATCAAAACGAAGCAGTGAAGCATACCTCGTCGAAAATGACCGGACCTGTCTATGGACCTCTGGTAAAAGTGAGACCATAGTGACCGGAATTTTGAACAGTATTAGAATAGAGGGTATAGATGGTAGAGTAGATGTTTATGACTGATGAACCAGATATAACACGTGCTCAATCCCAGCGATATCAAAAACTCACTTTCTCCTGCTCTTCCTCCTCTTTTCGTTTTTTAGCCAAGATATCTTCCAATGATGGAGGCTCAGCCATGCTTAACAAAAATGACAACAGCCTACACCGATTTAAGAGGATGCATCTTTACACTATTACGAATGATCAGCAGACAAGACTATTGGATTACCAGTAACAATGAACCGTTTTCCAGTAAAGCGTGAAAATTTATTAAAAGCAAACAAAATCAAATCAACAAAAGTAACGATTACATTGGGTGCGGTTGTAGATCAGCCCTTCTCGGGCGACGAGTGCATAAGAAAAAGAACTGTTCAAGGGGCCAAAATCACGCGAAGATCGGATGACTTAACATAATTTGCAAACGTGCTTCATTCCTGTTGATTTGTCTTCAAGTTGGTCATACCAGCACGCATAACTTCGTCAACAAGCAGGAGATTGCAGGCGATGACACATGATGAAGATAAACTGTTCTTCTTCACAATAACATTGTCCCAAATGCCCTAAAAGACAAACCTCTGCTGGATCAACATCGAAGAGATATGATACAAATAAACTAAGCAGAATATAAAAGCTGGCCTTGCCTAATAAGAAGATGACAGAAAGAAAAACAATGGCCATGTTTTTTTTTCTTAGCACGAATAGCAGACACAGCTAAAACTCAGAAGACAAACAATGCAAAGATCGCCCTGAGAAACGGAAGTATGGGTCGTGAAGAGATGATATTTCAAGAGGAGCAAAAGAATGTTGAGACAATAGACATGCACGGAGAATTATGATCATTGAAAGTGTAAAAGTACTCAATTGAAGCTCCTGGATGTGCAACTATAGTTCAAGACTCTCAACGAATTCCGAAAATTTTCGTGTAAGAAAAAGTGGAGTCTTAAACTACTGCTACACATTCAGATCACTAAGAGGCTCCGAGAAAAGAACCATAAGTAGAGCTAGGCAAGCAGCATTTGAGAAAAATCCTTCCCTTTTCTCGGTGTAATCCTATCTCTGGACCACTAAGTAAGGAGTTTAGCAATTTTTGCTTACTGAAAAATTTTCGAACAGAGAAGAAAGTCAGAGTTCGCAATAACAAGTCACGGCAACGCCCAACCAGAGCCCTGATCCATCCATACGGGTGTAAAAAAAAGTCTTACAAAATTTGCAGACGAACTTGAAATCAAGAATTGAGTAGAAGAAATTATGACTGCCAAAGCGGAACCTTGAAAAGACGAAAATGGGGAGAACCAAGAAAAGATGAGCCTTCCCGAAAAAGGAAAACCTGTTGACCGAACTTGTTGAAAGGGGCACTTTACAGATGAGCTCAGAGGACGAATGTGATGATTTATGATCTTTGTGAGAAAAAAAAACATAAAGTGCACTCTCTCATAACAAAAGCAAACGAATCGTTGTTCGAAAATATCAACACACCGCTGGTTGCATTGGTTCACCGCTCTCCAAATCTAATCCAACTGGCATGTCGCCGCCCGCGTTTCGCTCCTCAACAAGTTTCACGATTGTTTCCTGCGCATCATAACCAGAATTGATCGCTAAGGTCTTTGGAATCACCAACAAGGCATTTGCATAGGCCTGAAATAGTATCGAAAACATAACATGCTCCGAAATGCCTCCAAAATTCACTCACCAGTGCACCTAATTTAGCTCGCCCTTTCAGCGATTCCACTTCCTTCATCAACATGCAATACGCAGCTATCTCAAAAGCACCTGCTCCAGGCAGTACATGCTCTAAAAGTTTACTTGTGCACGGCAAATACTGAAAATTCTTTGAAAATGATGATACCCATATTGCTTCCCATGTTGTGGCAAACCAACAACTGCAAAAAGCTTACTGTCAGAAATTGTATTGAAAACGGCCCGTAAACCGTCATGAAGTGCATCCTTTATCTGCTGAATTGTGTGCTTGTTTGGTCCCTTTATCAAAAGCGTTACTGACTTCGGATCCTTGCAGTTTTCGACGAATGTGTACTTGTCCTCGCCCTAAGAAATTGCTATTTCGTCAGGAAAAACCGCAGTGACAGTAGAACTAGCACTGATGCAACCGCTCCATATAGCGAAATCAAAATTCCTACCAGGGTATGTTCGTATACTAGTCCTGCATATCCAAGAACATCAGGTGTGAGATCATCTACCGAATTGACAGCTTCTCCTCCAACTGCAAGCTGCAGTCTTTCCATGTTGCGTCGTTTCGCTCGGCGAAGTGCGAGGATACCTTCCGCAGCTAGGAGGTCCAGCGAAGGAGGATCGATACCCTGGAACGAGCAAAATTTAACAAGAAAGCAACGAGTAAGCAACAAAAAAGAGAAACCTTTTGATTGATGACCACAAACCCTTTCTTGTCCCCATCCTTGCAGACCTGAAACGTGAATTGTTTAACTGAATTGCGTTGTTCTCTCCTAAACGACAAGACGCACCTTCTTTTTCAGATCAATAATCTTTAAGACTCTTCTTGTTATAAATTCTCTCTCAGCTGCAAGGAGCTTTTCACGTTCCGCAGCAGTTTTATAGAACAGGCCCGAATTTACCTCTCTGAATTAAAATTAGAGAATATATTCAGAAACATTGGAGAATAACCATAACTCACGTTTTTTCGTACTCGAGAGAAACATTACACGTCAGTACGTAAGCATTTTCCACGTGTTTTGGCATATCAGGATGACGAGCTCCATGATCAAGCACGAGACCCCTGAAATATCATCTATACCGATTCAATCACAGAACAGAATGTGAAAACGCAGGTATCACTTGCAGAGAAACCATTGAATAAACTTTGATAAATTCTTGCAAACGAGACGAAAACTATTCTTCGGCGCCAAACAGGTTTTTTTTATAAAGGAACGCCTACTAAGCCGACGTTTCGACTCACTCCTCGTCTTCGAAGGCCTAAGCTTCGCCAGCACCCTACAGCCCGCTCTACGCCAAAATGAAGTAGAAAGCTGGAACATGGGCATTCCGATCATGTCTTCCTTCCGTTTAGCCTTTCAGGTTTGTTATGGTGGAACACTTTATTGGTCGACGTTTCGAACAAATCGTCGTTTTCAAGACCTCTTATGGTTGGTTCCACAAGTACTGAATCCCATTCGGCTCCGTGAACAACTGACGAAAAAGCCGACTCTCGACTTCATTTTGCCGTGGGAGCGGGCTCTAGGGTGCTGGCGAAGCTAAGGCCCTTGAAGACGACGAATTAGTCGAAGCGTCGCTAACAAACGTTTCGATGTGAAAAAAACTGTTAGCCACAGAAGAACCGACAACTATGTGTGCATGCCAAGGTTTCAAGGCGAACTTGGAGACATAAAAACTAGTATCAATCTAGGCATCCTATCTGTTATAAGATAGCATGTAACAGTCACGCTAAAAATGCAATTCAGCTTTTGCTTTTTGGACGTGACGGTCAAGATGGTGCACAGTGTTCCTGGACCTTATATGGGGCTTGGAACAGAAGAACATGCTGCAAACGCGACATTGCTAGCAAAAAGGCAGCAGCTCTCAAGAGCAACGTTACCTCAATCTCGTTGAGAATAGGTCGATCAAAAAATGGAAAAATGGGATTGCAATTTCAAAAGTGTATTTCTAATACCGGACAAAGTCCAGGGTGCTAGTCATCGTAGTTCTTGCTAGTGGAGTTCTCATTTTCTTCACCACTAACTCTACCGTTTAACAACTAAATTTCATTTTCAACGAACTATCAATTTATTGTAGCATATGCCTTCGAAGGAGCGCATAGAAGCATTATGATTCCACCGATCCCGTCGATGAACCGCTTGAGTCACATGTTTGACGAGTGTCCATCACACCACTTCACAAAAACGCATTTTTTCCTTGTTCCCTTCCAATCCAATGAGAACGGGGAAAAATTGAAAAAATGTGTTCTTCAAAAAGGACTGGAAGATTGAAAAATTACTCGCTCAAAATCTCGCCAGACAACTGCCACAAATGTAGGCGGCTTGGACGCTTCTATTTGCAAATTGTAGTGCCATCGCTAGAAAATTTTTGTGGCCTATCGTTGTGGCCTTCTCACCTTTGGCAAAAACATTTCATCGAGTAATAGTTTTTTTTTCCCATTCCTCCAGGCCACATAACGAACACATATTATTCTATTGCATCCCCATCTATTACGCTGAAATATATTGTCTTCACACTCCACTTCTGAAGACTGAATTCTTTTTTCTCCGGCACATCCGATACTAGTCGATCCGTCTTTTAATACGTGGTGTAGATTCTATTTTTTCCATTTTTTTTTACAAAAAATATGATTTTCCTGCATGAAACTTCAAACGCTGCCACACATGGCGCAGGGAAGTAATGCGAAAAATTCCTGTGCACGGTATTTCTTAAACAGAAAATAAACTAGAAACGTTTCATCTCACCGCACAAGAGTTGTGTCCATATCACTCTCGTGATGCATTTCCATCATCTCAATCATGTGCAGATCAGGCTCTGCGTCGCCCTGACGAATGGCCAGGACAGCATCAACTACACACCTACAAATGTGGAACAGATTAAAATGCATGGCAATCTACCAAACATCCGTGAAACCACATACTCAGTGATGTGATCAGCAAGCTTGTGATGAAGCTTAGTACGAAGAGAAGTTCGGGCCACTTCAATAAGTACGTTGCGGTCAATGGTGACCTACAATTAAGACATTATGAGGCCGCCGTAAAAGTCCAGTAAGTCAGATAAAATCAATTACACTATCAAATTCTATTGAAAGACGCATGTATATTCATTATATCAGCACTAATCAAAGTATGTCCTTAGAGATCGTAAATTTCTGGCACTTTTCGGCAACTTGTCAAAGTGATCCAAATGTTCAGAATTCAACTTCCATCAATTCGAAAAATTCAAGCAAACTTTCGTGAGCAGCATGAACAAGGCAAATCATCGATAGCGCCAATATTACTAGAGTGACTTAAAAAAGTGGAAATCTTCTTGTGCAGCAGCAAATGTTATAAAACTTTTCAGCAGGGGCAAACTGTAGCGAGCAAGGTTCAGTGGCACATCAAGAACGCAAGGAAATTCTGCAGAGAATAGTGTGAAAGAGAAGTGTTCGCCTGTATTTTCGAGATTTTTCGATTGAACTTTTACGAAATTCTGATACAGTAATGAAGAGTTACATTCGAAACGATTTTCAACGATTCTCCTTTATATGACACGAGAGAAAAATCGTTTTCAGAATTTTGAAAAAGTAAATCGTAACGAAATCCATGAAAGATTAGTGACGCAGTCGAAATGCGCGAAATTCTGGATGAAGTTGCAGTTCTATAACACACACCAAACAGAGGCCGTATTAAACTTCAAATAAAATTCGAGCTGCGAGCACAACTTAACGCAATAGTGGACCCTTTGGGACGCAGCTTTATGCGGATCCGAAAGCAAGGAAGGACCTACAGGACTTAACATATCTTGTATTCTGTACAACCCACTGGAAAATTTTTGACACCAAAATAACTTCGGCCAAAAATTGACTGATTCACTATTTCTTCGAGACCTTTGATATGCTCCCTCCGGTTTTCTCTTTCATATCATTTTTTATCCAGTACGGTTTTTTTTGTCGTAACTTTCTAAAGAAGGGTAATTCGATGCCATGATTACAAAAATGGCATTTGTTTTTGCCGCTGGCGCCAGCTGTCACATCTTCGTCACGGTTGCTGCTTTCATCAAATTCTATAAACTAGTACACAGGACAGAGGCTTCGAGGTGAGTAAGCCTCTCACTATGCTATATCACATACTTCAACTCTCACCACACGGTGCGTGGTTCCCTCACCCCAAAATCTACCCTCCCCCTCCTCTTCCACCCAGAAGTTAACTTTGGGCTTCTTGAGTTATAGAGCCCAAGAGAGAAGCAAATATGCGCTAAACAGCGCTAATGCTAAGGACGAATGTCATTGTCGCATTAAGAACACCAAGTGACCCCTGTACGGAAGTTTATATCGAGTTTGTAAAACTCGTCGTGGCACAGCAGCGCCAACTGACGCCAAATATCCCAGCGCCAAAACCGAACGTTGTTTTCGTAATCAGTGCATCGAATTATTCATCTCTAAGGACAGAATTTTTAAAAATAAAAATTTGAGTTGTTGGGGTGCAATATTTGAATGCTACCAACAAGTTTTTATGTTTTCAAATTAACACGGCAATACCAAGCGGTAAAAATGAGTTTTTAGAAGGAAATTTTCCGTTGGAAAAAGACTACACGACTTGTGGCCTGAGATTCCTCTCCCAAATTTGATTTGACCAAAGAGATGCGTTTGCATCCATAGTAAACTAAAATGAGCGAATACAGAGCCCACCACAGCAGTCTAGCGCGTTTTAGAATTTCAGGTGAATTGATGAAAAACACTATTTATAACTACCATCACTGCCACCACCAAAATCTAAAACCTTCTTCGATACAAAGAAAGTTGTTCGGAGATTCGAGAACGAAAAGATTCTCATTCTCAAGGAGAAGGATCGAACACATGAACATTCCATTTTGGCTTGTTTTTGTTTGTTAACTGCTGTTTTTGGCCGCAGTTCGCCTTGCGAATGTTTCACAAGAATGCTGGGTTGTGAAACATTCGCAAGGCGAACTGCGGTTAAAACAGCAGTTAACAAACAAAACAAGTCAAAATTCATTGCTAAAGCTTTCAGCCTCGCGGTCATTGCCGATATCGGCTAACCGGCTCAACACGTTATACGTGTGAGTGCTGACAAGCTATGGTACGTATACCATGAAAAGCTGAGTTGGAATGAAATGGTGCCCCGGTAGCGTAACTGGTAGCGCACTTGCCCGGGCGAGAGGTGCGGGTTCTAGTCCCGCCTGGGGCGAAAGTTTTGTTCACAACCCAGCATTCTTGTGAAATTCCATTGTAGAATTTCTGTCGAAAACCAGCTGGCAATAGCATATAGCCGACCCTGACACTTCCCAATCGCTGTTTCTCCGCTTGTATGGAACCTTTTAATGTTCTATTACTTGGAATGAATTTTGAGCCTACTCCAATGGTGGGGGAGGGGTGAAAGGGCATACTGTTTCGAGCGCTCAACGAGTTCAAAACTAGGGATAGTTTTTGTTAGTGTAAAGGTTTGGAACTCAGAAAGGAGGAAAAACCCCGGGTTCGTGAGCAATGCTTGCGTTCTCCGGAGACTTTCTCCCCCTTTGTATGCTTAGTTTTAGCTGCTCTAGGGAAAGATTACTTTTCATGGACGTTTATGTTGCAAAACACAAGAACATATACATCGTAAACAGCCATAAGGAACACTGTAGGAATAAAGCTGACAGCAGTTTGTATTTTAAAGGGCACTTGTACCAAACGAACTAGAGCAGATGTGTACCGCAACACCGCAACACCCTCCCCCCACCCCGAACAAAAATGGACCCTAACTTTCGGTTAACAATCCAAGCTTGATGCCGCTCAATCCATGCCGCTTTCGATGGTGGCGATTGTGGCTCAATAAACTCGTTTTGTTTTTTTGGTTTTGTTTTACAAAGCTTCAAGGTACCCGCTAAGCAGCCACAATATTGCCTTCATTGTCACTCAAGCGAGCACTACATTTATAACGACTACTGCTCTTACACTAAGTCAAGTCAGTAGTACAAGGTTATTAACTAACCTCCTGCTTAAATTTATCCAATAACTCCAGAGTACGCTCGTTTGCCCATTCAAAACCTTCAGTGAGAAGGCGCGGATGAACACCCTAAATGTAAATAGAATTGAGAGAGGAATAACACATTAGCATCAAACTGTTCTACCTCGAGAACATAAGTTTCGGCTTGCTTCAACAGTTCACCAATTAGAAGCACGGTTGAAGTCGTACCATCACCGGTAATGTCATCTTGAGCTGTAGAGGCTTTCGCAATCAGCGACGCAGTTGGATGTTGGATTGACTAAAAAAGGAACAGATTCATGCCTGCTGCTTTCAGAAAGTGCTGGAAAGATCAACGGCCGCTTCAAGACAACTGAGGATAACATTTGTGCTACAAAGTGCATTACCATTTCATGGAGAAGAACGTTGCCATCCTTGGTTAGTTTGATATCACCTGCTCCTGACACCAACCTGAAACATTTTTTCTGTTGTTCAGACACTTCTCAACCAAAAAAGTAGCCATTCAAAAGGCGAATTCAAGTTCAGAACTTTGAAGCGAGATATACGGATACCTTAAAATCCTGGAGAAAATAAACACCATAGTGGAGTTCAAGTCAATTCACTGCGAGCTAAGGCAGCACATTTCTCAACAATACACACCTTTAGACTGCTTTACTACGTGACTTAAATTGAGCCAAAAGTCTCACCGGTCCAAAAAAGGTGCAACGAAAGGAAGACATGCCCAAATACACCGCGTCTATCCCAAGCTTGTTTAATTACTATGAATTCAATCACTACACCCTGGAACACCTCATTCATCCTATATTCGGAAAGGTCAAACGGAAAGCATATCCAGATCGCATACGCAACCAATTTTGGGTAATGTTTTCATGTAGAGAGACTCGGACATAACGCTATTACGAACTTACATTCCCAGACACAAAACCA
The DNA here is from genome assembly GCA_036418205.1 of Ostertagia ostertagi. Lineage (NCBI taxonomy): Eukaryota > Metazoa > Nematoda > Chromadorea > Rhabditida > Trichostrongylidae > Ostertagia > Ostertagia ostertagi. The sequence goes on along the minus strand of MU869289.1, from coordinate 11,379 downwards.
TGTATATCTACGAGCCTTGTATTTAGGCGTACCAATACGCGGAATGATAATGCGAATATACGAGAACCCTGACGTAATTGTGGAGGGGGAGGAGGGGAACTGTCGCCGCTGTGGCGCTTGGCACATCTGCATCCTCTCAGCGAGATAGTGTAAACTTGGAAAATCCTTAAATTCCAGATTTTACGCATGTCCAGTGACTCCCCCCACTCCCCGAACCGCCTCCATTCCCCGGCTCACGAACTCCTCGTTTTACACCACAGGGTGCCAACGTTCCGCGCGTCTGGCGGTGGCTGCCGCCTCCCAACTATGTTGTACCTATGAGAGCATTGTAATGCTCGCAAAATACATATGACTGTCCGCACTCACTAACACATATACATGTACCTGGAGATGCTAACCCCATATTGCTTGCTATCCTCTCCGTATAATGCTACATTCAGGATGGAAAAATTCCACCCAGTTCCAATGGCATCCCTCATGCGATTAGTTTTAAACAATGAGGGTAACAGAGTGTGTTATGAGATTAACTTAATATCAGCGATTTTACAACACTGCAATACTTTACTTTTGAGCCATCACTTAATATACATACACTTCCTCTTAGCCGTTCGATATTTTGTTGACCTCTGTCATCGTTATAAATCGTTATAAATGAGTTTGTGAGGGATTAAAACCACACGGGTGACCCTATACATGCAAATGAGAAAATTTAGGGAAGCATAAAGTGATAAATCTTTGAGGCATGTGTACGAACAAAATCTGAAGCATAGCGAAATAACGCACATCTTGAGTGTACCCTTAGGTCCGAGATTGGATCGCATCACTTCCTGCAGTCCTCTCGCTCCGCTGATGTTGAGCTCCAAAGCAGCGGCATGTCGAGCAAGTTCAGCCTTAGGATTGAGACACTGGATGGAAGCCATCTGAAATATAGTCACATTATTCCGAGAAAACAAGCTCAGCCATCAAACATTCTATAAGCATGGACAACGACGTGAAGGAAGAGCTGGAAGAACGACAGAGAGCAAGGTGGCAGCCTTCTCTATACAAAGAGCACTAACCATCATACTGACACAACTTCGCGCGAATCTATTTGATTCCACACTTCTGCCTGCGCTCTGTGAGGCCAATGTCAGACTGCGGGTCCAGCGATTAGCTAGAGAATCGCTGGTTCGCAAAGTATGGCATCAGCCTAGGCCGATGTCAGACTTTGCGAATCGCGCGATTCGCTAGCGTCCGCGGTCGCGTTGCGGTACCAGCCAATTGAGTGATTCACTGGCCGCGACGCGACCGCAGACGCTAGCGAATCGCGCGATTCGCAAAGTCTGACATCTTCCACCAAACTTCCACTCAGTCAGAGCAATGCAGCGACTAGAACTTACCATGCTTCAACGGAAGATGGTCTAAGCAGCGGTAAATGGCTCAAACAGCGATAACTCGTCTCCCCTTCCCCTGAACTTTTACACAC
>MU869288.1:15498-48299 GCA_036418205.1 Ostertagia ostertagi | reverse complement strand
AACAGATTAGAGTCAATCAGGGATCAATCAATTCAACACCTCTATCCCAAATGTCTTTAACTCTTCACAAAATACAAAATTCGGCTGTGTATTCATTTGATTCGAAATATCCCTTCCGATCCCCCATTTCCCCCGGCAGCGTTCTGGCTGTTAGTTCGCAGTACGAACATAACACTAAGGGTTGGATGCCAGCTTGCTGAAATTAGAAGCAGTCCAAGGTAACCTTTATGTCGAAAGGTCACAGGGTACGTCAACTTACCATATAAGCGGATTTCATAAAGTACTGCAACGCTGAGGCATGGAAAGACAGAGGAAGCTTGTGACGCTGGGCCTTCAGTCCAAAGAGGGTTTCCTGAGGCCAAAGGTACGTGACTTCAGGTGCAGAATAATGCTTACTTGGCTCAAAACCATCCATGATTTCAAGTGGGACTGTAATTCAATGGTTAGCGTGCATAATGTTCGCATGTCGACAATTTTACATGGGCCGAAAACAATTGTGACAAGAAGCTTCTTTCGTTTGCTCGCAGATAAAGGACTGGGCTGTATTCGCGAACTCTTGTATCAGGTTCCTAATCATATTTAGGAGTTGAAGGTGTAGGTCAGGAGGACTGGTCTGACTTTATTAAGAGGGTGTCTAGTAAAAATCAACTGCGAGATTCGGAACAGTTTCCCATGTTGCTTATCTTAACCCGCTCGGTTCAATCCGGGATACGGCTCGCTAGAGTAGAAAACGACTTCTCCGCTTCTCGCAGCACGAAGCTTTATTGCAGCCTGATCCCCAGGTCCACTACTGATCGTGGTGGACCTGGTGTTCCCGCAGTGAAAAAAGTTTGCGAAAAGCGAAAAGTTACTTTCTCCACCAGCAAACTGCACCCTCAATCTGATTTCGCTCACCTCCTTTGATCTCTTTATTTGCTTGATCCAGAATAGGTATACATTGGTTATAAATCTTTATGAAAGACATCCTTGTAAAGGGATAACCCCTGAATTTGACTATCTTCTCTATTTGTAAAATGATGAATTACAACATATTTATGCAAATATAACGAAATTAGGCTGGTACAACACTGCTGACCATGGCAAGGAATCTTCACGCGCTATCTCTGGCAAGAGTATGGAATTTATTCACTCTTCCTCTTCTTCAAATACTCAGAAAACGTATGTGAATTCAGGCAGATGCCCAAGGTCGTTTATGCTTGCCAGTAGAGAACCCAACTGTAAATATAGCAGAAATTGTTGAAGAAGATGAAATACCCTTGAAGAATGCAATAGAAGCACCACTACGTGCGTTTTTGACTGTATTTAAGATATATCGCTTCTTTTTATGTCTTCCTTCAGTATACTGGAATATTTAAGAACCTGGGGAACTGAAAGCAGAGCCTATCGAATCCTATGTTGAAGAGCTTGTGTACAAACCGCTGCAACAGGAAAAGGACGAGTCAAAATCGGCCTCTACTACAAAAACACCGCTTCCTGCGAAACGGGTATTCAAGTTTTATCAATTTTGCTTTAGTAAGATTTACTGCCGATGATGGGAAAAGCGCCCACAGTTTTTCACTCAATTACAATCCTCACTTCATTTCTGGGTAAGAAAAGAACTCATTCTTGCCCGGGGTACTCATACACTCGAAGGAATTTATGTGATTCCCAAATTGTCAAGTTTCATACTACCCTACCTGATACTGTTCTCGTACGTGGCATTAATTTAGAGACGTGGACGACGACCCGGTTCTGGCGTTACTCCCCGACGAAGGAAGCAAAAAGAGGTAGACGGGTCTCAAGAGGCTAACGACGATCCGAAAATTCTCACAGGTTTGACCTAGTTGGGTAGATCATAATGTTCCGGTTCTGACTATTGTACTGCTTAAGTCGTGGACGTGGTCGACGGTAGGCCAGTGAGACCTCGTCGCGGCAGGACGGCGACAAGGAACAAGCTGGTCATTGTAGGTGCTGATGATACAACTAGCGATGCATAGGCCTTTATGAGAGACATCGTGTAAATTATATTTTTGTTTCACCAACTAGCCGGTTGTTTTCTTGCTTGCATATATTGAGAGATTGTAGATAGATTTACTAACATTCATCCATTTGAGTTCGTGCCTGAACGTTCTCTTATCTAGTACTACTAGTAGTTATGCATTCACAAGTCACAACGTATCGTCAATTCCCAGTGGAATTTTCTTTGTATAGTTCCCTCTTACTTTTTATTAATCACACACCATCTATCCGCATATGGTGTACATTTCAATGTGACAATATTGGTGTTGATCTCGTGTCGATTTTTCAAATAAAATTTTTAGATGCACTCTAAATTCACTCTTGGATATAGCGTGTTGTATTCCTACATGTGCTTATACAGGGTGGGCAGAAATCACTGCAGCAAGATTAAAGTGATTATTCAAAACCAAGAGGGGCACAAGTGGGCAATACTAAAATGTGTGTAAGGTTGCCCACCCTCCCCTCCCCCCCAAAACCGTGTCATACGGGGAACCCACTGTGAGTTTTGCTTAGATAAGCTAACGATGTTCCCAGGTTTTTCTTCAGTTCACCGATGTTTCAACGATGTTTATAACAGGACATCGTCTTCAGTACCCATACTTCCCCGTACCCCGACAGGAGGCCTCATCGCGCGGCAAGAAGGCAGAGTCAGCGGACGAGTCGCAGCGCGTGCTGTGCGATGTAGGACGTGCAATGGACACACTCTATTCAACTTGACGCGAAATCACTACAGTACGCGCTGCGACTCGTCCGCTGACTTTGCCTTCTTGCCGCGCGACGGGCCTCCTACCGGGTACCCGTATACTTCACGCAGAATAACACATTCGATTGAAATTAGGAGAATTGCTCTGCTGTTTGTTCAATGTCATGATTCGGGAAAGTTCTGTAGCACAAATTCGCACAATCTACGTGTTGGACGCAGGCGGTCAATCTTCCTTTGAAAGCATGTTGAGGGGTTCAAGGCGGAAGCAAGTGGTGCTGCTTACCACGCGAGCGGTCCGGGGATCAAATCCTGGGTCGTGAGTCGCCCGGGCCAAGCCTTCCATCCCTCCGGGGTCGGTTAATTGGTACCAGACTTGTCTGGGAGGATAAAAACACTGACTTGTACATCGGCTGGCCCCCGCAAGTCATTGTATAGGCCACATCGCATTCAAACGCCACTACGAATGTACAAATGGAAGTAGAATGCGTGCCGCATCCCAAAAACGGGATTGATCAACGGCAAATGCTTTATCCTTTATCCCTTACGTTCAATGGTTTCTCTCAAAGGTCCTCTCGACCAAATGCATCTACTAAGCTTCAAGGAGTTGGAGTAGTTCGAGAGCGCTCTCGTGGCCGTAATTTTTGCCTACCCGGTAGATAAACAACCACGACGAGAGGAGGCTCTATCACTTTCGTCAGGTCTTGGAAAAATTGAAATAAGCAATAAGCAGAGTCAATTTCCGGGTCGTTTTCATTAATGAGCATTCGACTTTAATTGTTCCTTCTGCAATGCATTCTTAGCCATCCAGTAGAGTACGGCATGTATGTGGCTCTGCTTGTGCATTAGCTTGGGGAGCCGGCCGATGTTCAAGCCAGTGTTTTGTCATCCCTGAACAAGTCTGGTACCAGTCATTCGGGGTATCAATTATCCGGAGGGATGAAAGCTTGTTGTTACTTGGCCTGGATAAGATTCGATCCGGGATTAGACTCACATCGTGCGCCTAATTCGATCGGCTTTATAATGGCGTCGGCGCTGAAAATGAGTATTGAGTATTCGTGACATGGATACACAATTATTCCCGAAGGAGCAATATCAACGAAACCTCTTGCTCCTACAGGTGCTGCTCTAATTGTGGGCTGTGCCAATGACATCAGTGACCACAAAGGCACTATTACCTACCCATGGTTAACCCACTTTGCCGATGCCACGGTGAAAACTTCGATGGAGCTAAAAATTTATTCCTAGAGCTAAATTGACAACCTAAACACAAGTTTCGCGTTCGCTTGGCGCAAAAACTCGGCACGTGCACCACGAGCGCTGAAGTGCCCCAAACCCAATGCCATTAGGTTCAAAGAACAATTCATCAAAAATCAAGGTACAGTTGAGTATTGGTGAAAGATTCCGACATATTTTTCTTAATGTCAGTTGACAGGGAAAAACGCCCAGATGGATCTGATCCATTTAGGACGATCTTACATATCCGCCTATCCAGCCATTAGTGGTCCAGCAACAACATGGGGCGAAATCTCTGTGAAATTGTTCGCAGGATCCTCTAGCAGAATAGAGATTTGAGGTCAGCGTTCGGGAAAGCATCGCAAAATTCGCATCGTTTCAAATAGCCACTTCAACATACGAACCTTCACCTGTCAGCTCGCTTCCCCTTTTCTTGCCACTCTTTACGTAACCGTGTAGGTTGGGTTATTCCTTCTTCTCCCGCTTCATTTCTATACATTTCTCTGTTCAGCTGCTCTCTTCTCTATCACCTCTTTATTCCCAGATTGTTAGAAACCGCCTCTATGTTGACAAGAAAATGTGCCGTTTTTACTACACTCTATTAGGTTTCCTTCACAACCGTGTTATTTTACCGACTTGGTAATTCAATTAGCGAATTAGATGTCGATTTGACAGCTCCATGTACTGCACAGGAAGTGCTCTGTGAACCGCTATTAGGGATCGAGTTCGTGAGAACGTGAGATCCACACGTATCCGTGCGAAAGAAACCACCGCTCCGAGTGTTGACCTTCGATCAAGACAACGAACTAGAGAGATAGTTTGAATTGCCGAGAGATGACTACACTCTAGCAACGGGACTGGTTGTTGGTGGTGAAATGGGCTTCCAAAAGCCAAGGTACAAAGTAAAGTTCACCAGTGACGCAGAGCTGCAATCATCAAGCCGGAACCACCTATTTGTTTAAACAGCCATAAAAACTTGAAATGTGGCTCTGACATGAATCAAAACGAGCACCGCCTATCAGGGAGGTCTTTTGAGAATTTGAAGAAGTGAAGAATTTTTCAAAACGTTTCTCTATATGTTATGAGAGCTCATGCTAGAGCGCCAAAATACGGTACAATTTCCCAAGCGTCTACAGGAATGCCTGAATGGAAATCCAAGAATGCACATTTTGTCACCATAAGGAATCGAGCATAAATCAGTTTCTCAATACTTTGTTGACCGTTGACTTTTTGAAGCCACTCAGGAGAAGCAGGCCCCATCAGGAGGCCCAGCAGCCACCATGAGTGCTTTCTAGGAACTGTGTAGGAAAAGAAATAGTGCCATATGCATGCCTTCAGTAAGCTCCCGTTGTTGGTGATTAGGGTGAAATTTCGAAAATATTCTGTGTCAGCAAACTGCTCGAAAACGACTCGACCTGGATTGTGTGGTACGATAGTGGGGAAGGAGGAGGGGGGGGGGGGGTGGAGGGAAGGAGAGAGAGAGAAGACAGGACGATAGTGGGAAAGGAAGGAGAGAGAGAAGAAAGAGAAAAAAGAAAGAAAGAATTTGTCGTCGTAAGGAATAGCTCACGACAACCGAATTTTTGCTTTCTCCCGACAACATCGTCGTGAGGATGAATAAGCAACAAAGAAGGGGGTTTTGAGAAAAGTGCTCTGAGAGGTTGCTCGCTACCCTTAAGTAAATCACAAAAACCAGCTCGTCAGGAAGGGGTTTGCTAGTCCAAGGTGGCGTAAAGAGACAGCTTGGAGCAAATGCATTCTAAACAGAAAAGTGCCGGGCAAGCTCATAAGGAATTTCGTCGAGGCAAGTCTATTTGAGTGCGATTTGTCTCCGATGAAAAGTGATAATTGGGTATCCGCTGAGCTACAAAACGCCTTCTATTATGGGGGGGGTCGGGTCAGAAAGCGCACCTCTGCATTAGGACTAATACCGTGTTTTACGTTAGGTCAGGGGTGAACGAAACAAGTCGATATTTCTGGCTAAAATAGTGAACGCAAATTCTTCGCTCGATAAACAGAAACACGCTTGTCGAGCGCGCTTCTGCCTGGTCATCACAAAACGAAGCTCTCTCTTATCGCGAAGGCGTTCCGGGAGCCCTACAATGTGTCGTCTTTGAGCAGAGACTTCGACGTCGTTCGTGCTAAAGGCTGTTGAGAAGTTACGCTGTCGAATGCAAACTGTTGCTTATTCATTATTATTACTTATTTATTGGGTTGTCTCATAATTACTGTCGCATTTCTATTCAATTTCAAATTCCTTCCGTCTAAGACCGTTTCATTGCGAAATACGTTAGTATGTTGAAGTATGCTTCAAGAGCCTTAACAGCATGGTTTCGGAAGCGCAAGCCCTTAACGGGTTAATCAACTAGTAATAAAAATAGGTCAGTGACTGCAATCAATGATTATGCTTTACGATCCTCAAATGAACTCTGTAGCAAGGAGGACAACAGAGAAGATCAGCGCTGTGTTTGACTCAGTCTCTGCTACTGATAGGGTACTGAGCTAGTGGACCAATCGCAACGGCAAAGACGAAACGAGCTATGAACTTCAACCTCATACTGGGCCTGCGGTCATTTTTGATGAGCGCCCCTTGCACCCTAAATTGGGAGTGCCTCCGCACGTTGCTACCAGGGTATTGTAGCAGATACCTGAGCGCAGCCGATGCACCAGCACTGGCCATCAGTATGGCAAGGACTGCTGCAGAGTGAAGTTTTGATGGAAACCTTATGGTCCGGCCGACCATGAGCGGGAAGCACGCCTGATCACCTGGGGAAAACCCATTCTTGGATGGCAAAAGCAGAGTCTTCCCTAATCGGTCACCGGTGGAAATGAGTCATGAGTCCACTGCGACAACAACATGCGGCACGTCTTATGGCTGCCTCGCAGCCAGGAAGCACCAGCTCAACCAAAGCCCGAACTCCGTTTTCTGAGAATATCGCTCTCGTTTTATTGGATTCGCTAGGTGGCCTGGTTTGGGAACCACTTCAATGTATGAAGACAAGCATTGCTAAAGTCAGCGCGGAATAGCCCTCTTGGCTGGCTTTGGGGTTGCGAGAGAATCGTCAGAAACGTCTCAGATCCTCCTTCCTCCGAATGTACACCAGACCTCACATTGCAATGCCAACTCACCACGTTCTGAGGGAGATAGCCAGGGCCACGATACCTCATCCACCATATAGCATTGGCATCGCTCTATCGGACTATCGCCTCCCCTGCGCTTTGAATAAGCATCTGCCAGAGAAGAAAGTTAAAGATTGCGGTCACCCCAAAAACGACTTCTCCAAATTCTTCAACCCCCAGTTTCCTTCATTCTGGGCTGGAAGCTTCCAAACGCCCACTAGTAAATGCACGCATATCAGTGACCATGATGGTGGTTATGCTATTAGTCAGTTGTTTCCCAGAAGAGATAAAACTTGAATAAACAAAAGTGTCGAAATTGCGACAGTAATTATGAGACAACCCAATATAATTTATACGTCCATGTGCAGTGCCACGCTTGAACAATATGTAGAGCTCGAATGTAGATTATCACAAAGGTAAGAGAGAGTGATCAGAACCAGTAGTACCCACGCGACTGAGGCGGCGACCCGGAAGTAAAGAGCTTGAGAGGAACACGTCCATGGGGGGGGGTAATGCCTATGAACAGAAAGAGGAGGCCTAGGCGTAACTGAGAGTTGGTTGTCCGAATGCCAGTTACCTCGCTGATTTCTCTCGAGGGTGAAGTATCTAATCAGTATTCAAAGAATTTCGATTATTTGGGCTTAAAATCTAAGAATGAAACCTTTTTTCGGGCCATCATTATGTATGTACATTGCGCAGTTGAACAAAGTAAATTCCAAACATGTCAATTGCGTGGCGCATATCCGCTTAGTGTTTCACTGCTTTTCTTCAAGTTGTTTACTGACATGTTTAGCGCTCCATTCAGCGCAAAAATAAATCCTCTGCATTGCAGGTTCATATCGATCTCGGCAGAGAGCCAGCACGCTGGCTCTGCTCTCCGCTAGCAAGCATTTATCACATATGAATGGGTTTACTTTACTTCGGACACTTGAATGAGTGAGCGTTCTCGCGGCAACTTAATGGCGCTCCATGTCGTTTTCTGCCCCGAAACTATAAAATATAGGAACGAAGCCTGGGAACGGGCAGTTCATGGGGCAGAGGGCCAGAAACCTGAGAAACCGACCAGTTTTGAGGCTTTTTCTGCCGATTGGGAGGTTTTAACGGCAGCTTAGCGGATATCAGACAGAGCAATGTCTCGAAATACACCCCAGAGCATTTCCTGAATCAGAATCAGCGCTATCACAAGATACAGGGGCATTGCGGTGGCAGCGCATTTGTGACCGCGTAAAACATCTCCTTTTCAAAAAACGGGACTAAGCCTTAGGGGCGGGAGGAGGCACTCCAGGGTACAAGCAGTTTTCTTTTCCCCGAGTTCCTGTCCCCTCCTAGGCTTGGTCTTAGGTGATGCCCCCGTATCTTGCGATAGCTCCTCGGAATCTATTAAGTCTGATGAAGTCTCGACGCAATACTGACCCGTGACTGGTGACTTGTTTCTGGGACGAGGACGGGCGGGCCGGCGGCCCCTCCTCTCTATTGTGCAGTCTCGCTTCCGACAGTTCGTTCTTGGTTGACTTATTGATTCATAGATAGGAGCAATTGGTTACATCCCGATATCATATCTACGTTTATCACTAATCGCTCTAGACTTGGACCGTCCGGTGAGAACTTGAGCTGTCCCGAGTGATAACCTCGACCCTGAGGAGTCTATTGGAATGTCGAATGATTCAAATGGCGTGGTCGGACCGCTAGTGAAGCCATTTCCACTTCAGAAATCCTTTCCGACACCATTCCGAAGAGCATGTTACCAGGCTTATGTGAGTTATTCAGCAACCCTCACCTTTCAATTGCATTTTGGCATTTTTATTTTCCTCTTTCTTCCTTATTCTTTTCCTTTTGGTTTATTAATTGCCCAATTTGTTGATCTTTTTTCGGTTTACATATTTATAGATTAAATCTCTACTCTGTACTATAAATGCAGGCTATTTTCTGCAATAAGATTTCCACTTTCACTGCGATTTGCGCACGGCTGACACACTTTTGACCCGAACGGATCAGTTTCTAGTACCTCGAACTCATTTCTTCACGTGACTTGGAATCTCGACCGACGTAAAAATCTGCGGAATGTAGGACAGGCATGCTGAAATGGTTAGCACTAAAAAGCCTTATTAAGGTGCGCCATGCATTCGGCTCTCATTGTCAGGATTGTGAAATTATGAAAGTATATTGTGGTGCGGTATGCTCTGGATCGCATTTATTATGGGCTGTTTCGATAATTTTACTGTCGCATTTCGACAGACCCCCTCTTTGTTTATACGATGTTTTATTCTCTTCTGAGGAGAACAACTGACTAATAGCATAACCACCATCATGGTCACTGATATGCGTGCATTTACTAGTGGGCGTTTGGAAGCTTCCAGCCCAGAATGAAGGAAACTGGGGGTTGAAGAATTTGGAGAAGTCGTTTTTGGGGTGACCGCAATCTTTAACTTTCTTCTCTGGCAGATGCTTATTCAAAGCGCAGGGGAGGCGATAGTCCGATAGAGCGATGCCAATGCTATATGGTGGATGAGGTATCGTGGACCTGGCTGTGTTTCCCTCAGAACGTGGTGAGTTGGCATTGCAATGTGAGGTCTGGTGTACATTCGGAGGAAGGAGGATCTGAGACGTTTCTGACGATTCTCTCGCAACCCCAAAGCCAGCCAAGAGGGCTATTCCGCGCTGACTTCAGCAATGCTTGTCTTCATACATTGAAGTGGTTCCCAAACCAGGCCACCTAGCGAATCCAATAAAACGAGATCGATATTCTCAGAAAACGGAGTTCGGGCTTTGGTTGAGCTGGTGCTTCTGTAGCGAAGTGCACCCATCTTGAGCTGACCGCATGTTGTCGTCGTGGACTCTTGACTCATTTCCACCTGGTGACCGATTAGGGAAGACTCTGCTTTTGCCATCCAAGAATGGGTTTTCCCCAGGTGATCAGGCGTGCTTCCCGCTCATGGTCGGCCGGACCATAAGGTTTCCATCAAAACTTCACTCTGCAGCAGTCCTTGCCATACTGATGGCCAGTGCTGGTGCATCGGCTGCGCTCAGGTATCTGCTACAATACCTGGTAGCAACGTGCGGAGGCACTCCCAATTTAGGGTGCAAGGGGCGCTCATCAAAAATGACCGCAGGCCCAGTATGAGGTTGAAGTTCATAGCTCGTTTCGTCTTTGCCGTTGCGATTGGTCCACTAGCTCAGTACCCTATCAGTAGCAGAGACTGAGTCAAACACAGCGCTGATCTTCTCTGTTGTCCTCCTTGCTACAGAGTTCATTTGAGGATCGTAAAGCATAATCATTGATTGCAGTCAGCACTGAACTCAGTTTCATATATGAGTTGATTAACCGGTCAAGGGATTACGCTTCCGAAACCACGCTGTTAAGGCACTTGAAGCACACTTCAACATACTAACGTATTTCGCAATGAAACGGTCTTAGACGGAAGGAATTTGAAATTGAATAGAAATGCGACAGGAATTATGAGATAACCTATAAATAAACGGTCGAGTTAATGTGCGTACTTACGTCTTGCGGGGATAAAAACACCGCGCGGTCCCCCGTTGGGGGGGGCCGGATTGCTGGGCGCGGCATCGGCTTGGCCATGCAAAAATCATTGTATAAGCCACTCGCGGAGTCCGAATCGCCACTATGAATGCTCATATGGAAGGTAGAATGCCCGAATGTCCAAAAAAGGGATTGAGTTCAAGCCGCACGCAGATTTTATTTTTTATTGTATTTTTTATTTTTTCACAGCGGATGTCAATTCATCGTACCTTCTGCGTCTAACATAAGTCCGTAAGAGGAGAGGACATAGTCTAAACTCGGGACTGGAACATCCTTTGGTTGCTACGAATCACGGTAATTTATAGCTATGATTTCTCAAACAGCTTTAAAAATGTGACGAATGGAGAATGACAGGGATCTGGGAGCTTCAAATCCGGGAGCTGAAACAATCGCTGTTAATAGCGGTTTGCGGCAGTACTATGAAGATTATTTGCTTCCAGTTTGTCTAAATCACGAAATATACAATCCATTCTGTCTTACAACGGGTTTCATTACTTGTAACACTTCTAATTTGTAAGGGTCATAGTACAGTAATTTTTTGTCGAGATGTTTACCGCTCGTTGTTAGTGGAACAGGACGAGTAGGCCTTCATTGCAAATAACCTGTTGCCTGTTCGCTATGCATGGCACGTATGCATATGCATATGTTTTCGGTAAAGCATTTTCCGTCTGGGTTCATGGAGTGAAAGATTCAGAAGTTAGAGTGATTGTTCCAGGGATTCGCTCCGAATCCCTTGTTAGTGACGTCGTCGAGTTTTCGTGACAACTTTCAAAGTAAACAAGAACAGAATGACATTATGAAATTGATTTTCTGCGGTTTTTCTCAATCCATTATGCGCACACGTGTAGCTGAAAGCAGCAGTTGTTTGTTTACCTGGTTGGCGAATGTTTACCTTCGTCTACTGTGCAATCCTTTCGTATAGTTCAAAATTGAATAGAAAAAAATGCAGACCATTTATTTGCCAAAATCAAACTCATCTGGAAAGCTAAGGAACTTTCTTTGCTGCTTTCCACTAATTGATGCCTTTATATATGGAGTATATGGGATATAGGAAATGGTATGGGTAGGAGAAAGCTACTTAATACAATTTTAAAAGGATAAAGGATAAAGCATTTGCCGTTGATCAATCCCTTTTTGGGATGCGGCACGCATTCTACTTCCATTTGTACATTCGTAGTGGCGTTTGAATGCGATGTGGCCTATACAATGACTTGCGGGGGCCAGCCGATGTACAAGTCAGTGTTTTTATCCTCCCAGACAAGTCTGGTACCAATTAACCGACCCCGGAGGGATGGAAGGCTTGGTTGGCCCGGGCGACTCACGACCCAGGATTTGATCCCCGGACCGCTCGCGTGGTAAGCGTGCCACTTGCCACTACACCACTTCCGCCCCAACTAGGAGAAGCAGTAATAGCTTTTGAAAAGTTATTTATTTTTGTCTGATGAGATGTTTCGATTGTTGCTCCACATTACTGTAACACAGCACCTCATTAAACTCACAGCTACTCCTAAAGGTGGTTAAGCTATTCAAGATGAGCACGTGCGGATGGCTCCGCAGCATCTGCTGGGAGAGGTTACAGGGTAGGGAAACAGGTTGCAGGGCAAGTTGTGACGTGCGCTGAAACTGACCCATGACTTGTTTTCGTCGAAGAGCAATATTGTGACCGATACCGTTGTCGGCAATGCTATAGAAACTGGAAGGAATGGCATGAATCGCGGTCGTGTTTTCATCGCCGACAAACAATGCTCAGAAGCGTACCCTGAAACATGCCACTTCTGGTCAGAACCGCAGCACTTGTACAAATTACTTGACGTCATCCAAACTATATACAAGCAATACTTGATAAAGTAAGCTGGAAACCATGTAACTTTCGGTTCGCTGGCAGGCGAAATATGTTCCGTTGAAGCTGTCACTTTGTTCCAGTTTAAATTACGTGATGCTCTATTTGATTTTTTTTGGTTTTTTTTCTTCAAAATTATTCTGCTAGTAAGTGAAGCGCCGTACTGGAAATTCAGCAGGAAATCTCATTTTTTTTCCAAACATAGGAACCTTGGACGGGTTGGAACTACCGAATAAATGACAGAAAAATCGCTTTAGGCTCTTTGGATAATCGCTATGGCCCGAGCTGTATTTACCTTGGCTGGGAGCGGCATTCGATCGGATGCCATACAAGTGAGGATGTTCAACTGAACCGTTGTGTAGTTCTTCAATCTTACAAATCGATCTGCGAGTTCAATTTCATTAAATTATTTGTGAAAAGGAAATGATATTTAATATCACATTTCAAGTGAACCAAAGTATGCGTAGCTTTTCAATTGGTGGCACTAATGTCCCTGCTATTTTTACTACTACAATTTCTGAAGCCGTTCATCTATTTTTCGATACAAAGGCTTTTGTTCGAATTGATCAGAAGAAACTGTTCACTGTCCTCGCTTTTTGGGGCGTGAGTCATTTGAAAAATTACAGCCCATATTCCAGATTGTACTTCCTTTTAGCTTTGCCGTCAACTGCTAACCGTGTCTCCTCCTCTTCTCAAGTCCTGCGATAGCCTTCTTCCAAGCCCTAGCGTACCAAACCTTGAAGACACCGTAACCAGATATTTGACATCGATGAAGAGGATTCTTAGGAAGGTAAGGTGCAGCCATGTTGTGTGTTTATATGTACTGAATTGGTCTGGTAGTAGCCTCAACGGTTCCTTTCTGTTTCAGGACCAGTTTGATTCATTGAAAGAGCAAGCAGAATCATTCCTAAAGAACGAGGGCCCTCGCCTTCAGCTCTACGCATGGTTCATGTCGTTCACAACGTCCAACTATATCACGGCATTTTGGGAAAAGTACGCATACCTCTATAGCAGGTATGAAGAACTAGCTAGTTCTAGAGGTCGTGCGCAAGACAGAGACATGCAGCGATGTGCCGGAAATCGTTAGAGTTACCTCGTTCAGACAGCCACTCTTGATCAACAGCAGTGTAGCCCACATGGATTTTCTAGAAGTCCCCGAGAATCGAAGGTCTACTTGGGCTTACATGGCCGCTCGAGTTACATATTTTGAAGGAATGTCTCAGCTTGCCGTTGACAGGCAGTCGCTTAAACCGGTGAGCTTGTACCTAATAATTTTCTTCTTATCCACAGTGTTTTGTAAAAAAAAAACTAAGCAAAAACCAAATAAGAAATTTTGTAATGTTCAAAAAACTTCTGCAAGGAAACACATATTAAAGCAATTTGTGGACCACGTCGCACCGTAATTAAGTTCCTATAATAGTGTATGTAACGAACACAAAAAGGCTTCCAAAAATTGCGTCTGAGCGAAATAAATGAGCAAAATGAGTGCGGCATACATGACTGCCACGCTGTCCCCAATGTGCTGAAGTATCTGCAAAATCTGCCATGGTACGACAAAGAGACAGTAAGCGAGAAAACGAAAGAGCACGTTGTATGTGACTGGGCACAGATACACGGTCGATGCATACAGGGCGATAGGAGTGACACTTATGACCGCTCGAGACGGTTGGCAAGAGACCCCTGGCTTCCACTTTCAATTTGCGTGAGCGGGGCATCGGAACCTTCGCAAACAACTCCATCCACTGAACAGATAACTTCAATAGTCTAATCATAAGGCAGTGTTCATAACAGTACAGGGGGATCCAACGATAAGGTCGAAGGTCGAAGAAGGGGAAATTCACCTAGTGGAAAGACAAGAGGACTCGCTGAAGGTGCGGACCGACACGCAAATCCGCAGCGAGGGTTTGCCCCGGCCGATCTACCCATGGTCTCCCATGGCGCTAAGCGAGCTTATGCTCAGGTCGACTGGCTACCATTGCGCTCCAGGTCCTCGGCCGTTTAGCGGAGCGTTAAGGGTTGTAAGAGGCAGCTTTTGATCTAAGTCGCACAACACGTAAGGAATGGTTCCATTTCTCAAGTTCTGAGCCGTTTCTTATAGTTTTCGTATTCATCCCGACACCACTGACCCCCTCTACCTTAATGGGCCGTAATGGGCTGAGCCGTCTTCTGATTGCTTGTTCCCGCCATTAACACATGACAGCGCGCGTTTTTGCTTTTTCGACCCCATTAGCGAGCGAGCGAGCTTGCCCGACCTGAATCCATCGTGGGACCTTTAAAGTGGTTTACTAACCGGGCAAGCGGGACTTGTCTTTGTCGATTATATTATCGTTACGATGATAGTTCTCTCGGAACAGAGCAGATTATTACTGTTGATGTTGCCGCTAAAATGCGATGCTGAGAAAAAAATTCTTGTTTATTTATTAGTGTATTAATTTTGTTAAAATTAGCTGGGATCGGGCCTACTGTGCTCACGCCACTACGACAAGTTATACAGCGTATGCCGAGTTCCTGGTGAAGAAATGGACGAATTAGTCAATTACGGTGTGTCCTCTAAGAAATAAATAATCGCAAGATACCCGTGTGATAGTAGCTCTGCAGGTATCGCGAAACACGTTGTTGCTATTTACAACGGAATGTTCTACAAAGTTATGCTATGTGATGAGAGAAATCGAATGTATAGTATTGAGGAATTAACAAAGTGAGTCTCGCTCTGTTTTTCTCTATTAAAGGAATCTTCCACGGAAAGAGTGATCATTTTGTCTTGTGTGTAGGATTAGTATTATCGAAACTAACGCTTATGTTCCGTTCTTTTTGCTATGCTCATGAGGCTAGGGGCCTAAGGGGTATCGTTTTCTGGGTAATGGAGGCGGAGCTTTTTCCGCGGAAGATTCCTTTAAACGTAAGAATGAGTACATCTAAAGAATTTCAGAATTTATGCAGAGATTTTTTCTCGGAATGAAAAGGTCACGGGAGCCGCTAGCCGAGTGGCCGCACTTACCGCTGCACGTAGGTGAGTGAGCTACTTATACTTTGATCCCGAAAGGAATTTGGGGATTTTTAAAGTCCATCTCTTTTTTGTCCACGTCTCACTCTAAGGAGAATTGTACAATCAAGCTAGAGGTTGAGGAAGAAGATAAAATAGACTTCAGTGGAAGGCCAGACGACGCTCTAAGGTGGCGGAAGCGGTTTTTGCAGGGAAGAATTGCCCCTAGTGGTACTCAGCAGGCCGGCCGAAATAACCGGCTCCGCTCCGTTTGCACGCTACGCTGCCTTCTGCGTGTACTACTCTAGCGTTTAACAGAGGGACGTGGCATTGGCCCCTAAGCCCAAAGAGGATAGCACCGATGAGAGTCGCATCGATGCGGAAACCAACTGGAAAAGAATGCGCCCCATTCCTCAGATTCTGGGTCGTTTTTCATGATTTTCCTCCATAGCGGGACCACTGACCACCTCTTACCTTATTTCCAGCTGCTGCCTTTTCATCGTAACCTCTGCCTTTAAGTCTGTAGTAGATTTATGATATCTGTTGTAGTTTTATCATTTCTTTCAGAGACGAGTGGGCTCGGAATAGAGAGAAGTTTTTCTTGAAAAATCCGACGAATGCGGCAACATTGCGCGAGATCGAGTCGGCCGCCTTTATGCTAACACTCGATGATGCCGAATACTTCACCGATCCAGTAAGTTTGTCCCAATTTAGTGCGAAATCTCATACGAACTGATATGAACATTTTCAGAAGGATCCAGATACTATGTCACATTTTCTGAAAAATATGCTAACTGGTAATGGTGCGAATCGCTGGGCAGACAAATCGCTGAATTATGTGGTCGGAAGAAACTCACGAGTAAGTTTTAGATGGAAAAATCCCGAGAAATCCGACGAATCTCATTTCTTTCGAAGCACTTGTCTTCTCTTCAAAACCTTGTAACCATTTATGGCAATGTAGCAAGGTCGAGCATACCGTAGGTGGATTGCTCAGGTGGACCAAGCTATACCAGAACTTGGACAAATATACTAGCTGGTCAACAGCGATGTGATTGGCTGCTCACCTCTTTTACTTTCTCTCTCTATTTCTTTCTTAATTCCATTGCAATGTGGTAGTGCTTCAGTGCAGTAAATTTGCCTAGTCACTATCCGTTGACAACACGAAACCAGACTGTATATGCGTTCACCTGATAGACGTATTGTTTTGTTTTATATAAAATATTAGTTGCGTTAAATTCAGATGAAAATTAACTCTAGGTTGAGGTTGAATGAATCCAGTGTGGTCAGTGTAAGACTCAGTGCGTGACGAACACGGCAAGTGACGTCAAGAACTCGACATTCGCTACTGGAGCTATCGTATTGTAGAACATGCAACTCGGATTGAGTTTGGAAACGGACCCTTCAAAGCACACCTTATGACCCAACTGGTGTAATTTTGCACAGGAAATTGGAGGTAGAGGCCCCAAGAGAGCCAGTGAAAAAAGAAATGGACCCGTTCGATAACGCTGAGCTGACAATCAAGGGCTTCCCGGTTTCTGTAATTTTTGCTAAGACAATGAGACAGTGAGCAAGACGAAGAGAAGAGATTCGAGAGGGCACATTGATTGAGAGGCGCAGACAGCAACATGTTGCGAATGAGAAAAAGTGAAAGCGGTTGAGCCGGCCGCTAAGCCCTATCGTCCCTGTAGCGCATTTTCGAGCCATGAGACGGGATATCGAAGACAACCTGCTCACCAAATAGATAAATTCATCTGAACTCCTTATAGGGTGCGCCTTTAATCTTAGCAGTTTGCGCGCTCTCATCTTCTTTCTCCACTTTTTCTTTTCTTTCTTTTTTTGCGGATTTTACGTCAAGCTTTTCTCTCTCAAATCTATTTCTAGCCTTTTCGAAATGTCCGCAACACTTGCAGTATCACTTTCACTCATCACAACTGCTTGAATTTAGTGCGGTGGAACATCGGAGCACTCGATCGCAGATGGAGCAGAGTTCGACCACATTATGGAGAACTTCACTGCGTTCGAGATACTTACACCGTCAGTGTTAAATTTTTTCTTGGCAGCTCTAGGAAGGTGCTCATTTATCCTATCCAATTCTAGATATCCCCCTCTGGAGGAGCAACGAAAAATCGAAAAAATAACTGAAAATGACCGAGACGTTAAACTTGCAGTTCGATTGCCTGTTGAAGTCAATTCGGAGGTGAGATGCATTCAAATCGATGAAGTGACTACCTTCTAATCCGATCATGGACCACGAATATTAGGTCATCTCATTCAAACATGTCCACGGTTTTATTCGAATAAAATGAACAGCAGGAAAGATAAAAAGCTAATACTTTGGTGTGAAGTCAAGCAGATCTTGTCGTTGTTAACGACCCGATCCCAGCGTCTAGAAAACACTGGACACCGCGCAGCTTCTTCATTTCAACAAGTATAGACAAGATGCTTTTGATGTCAGTATAGATGATCAACGAATTGTCGTAGCGCTTCCGAACGAGTAGGGCGTTCAGTTCGATAAAACAGCTGAGGTCGCATGGCTGCAGTTGGGAAAATACAGCTGATAAGAAGAGGCCACAATATCCGTTTGATCGAAATACCCGTGAGCAATATGAGCTATGTAGGGTCTGGTATCGACATAGGTGATGATATCGTTATTGTAGTTTTATACTGCTATTCCTTTGTCAATTTGTTCGCTAAGAAACAAGCCATAAACTTGAGAAACGCCGGAGGTTTTTTCCCGACAGAGCCATTTAAGAGGCACACCTCAGAAATCCATCGCCATAATAATCATCCACGTGAACCCACGTGACTTCTCGTGATCCAATTCGGGCAGTTCCTCATTCGCGTTAATCCAAAGTTGACACTTCTGACTTTGGCCTCAGCGTACAATTACACACAAATTTCGTTTATGAGCAGGGTCCAGTTTGATAGTCTTAAATGCCGTTATCGGCAGAGAAAATCATTGCTACAGACACCAATTCGATTCTGGACTCCTGCATCTGGGAGTAAATGGATATCCAAAAACATGTTCTGTGGACCATCCCCAATTTTTGGGCACAATTTGCGTAACAGGTGCAGCTAGACTGCAAGTCTCGTGGGCAAACATCGCAAAGGTTCAACATCTGTGATGCGCCATTTGAAACCTCATTTCATCCACCCGCTCTTCTTGGGGAAGGTGGACAATGAACGCGTCCTCAACCACAACTCGCTTCCGTTCTCCCTTCTTTGAGCTCTCACACCATATCTTCAACGTAGCACTTCGAGAACACTGTATCACGCGTAAGTTGAGCCAGCACACACAGAATTCGAGTTGCGAATTTGCACGTGTGTCACCAGTCATCTGGAAATTCCACCTCGATTTGGGTCACTATGAATTCTTTTATGTGTTTAAGTGTTTCCTCCTGCAGCACTATAAACTAAATTAGAGTATACCGTAGCTGGGTGTGCTAGCTTAAAAGCAAAAGCAAGTAGAATGCTCTAGCTCTTTTACTTTTCCCACCATTTCTCTAGATGTCTGGACATGTTTGAATGAGTTGACCTAATATTAGGTTATAATATTACGGCTAAATGCATTCACAGCATCAATAAAGGAAACTATTTTACTCAGATGGCTTCTGCTATAGAAAGCAGCTATTCCGAGTATTCGAAGTCGCGTGACGACCTGGACGTCGCCGCCACATCATTCAGGTAGAAAATTCACGTACTCTTTGTGTTTTCACATGTAAGCTGAAGCTAGGAATCGTGATTAGGTTCCGGAGCCAGTCCATCTTATACTGAGAATCTTACACTGGAGCGGGGGGGGGGTCCCGAACGCAAGAAGCGCCGCAACACTTTCACCAAAGATCCCAGCCTGTGTGCCGGGGCAGGGTCAACCCTACGTTGTTACGAGTAACAACGGGGGGTCGTACCTGGTTGAGTTTGTAGGAGGGGGGGTCGTACCCACTTTAGTCGCTCGAAATCACGTGTGGGATTGAGGAGAAACTAAGATTTCGTGGGTAGTAGGTTGTGCGAGTAGAGGGCGCGCAAGATAAAAATTTGCCGTTTCAGCCGGCGTATATACCCCCCTAGAAAAGGAAACAGTGAGATTATAGGGAGAAATTGGGCAAATTGGTTGAAAATTTAGGGAATTGTGGGAAAATTTTTACTGGTTTCAGAGGGAGCGGAGGGGGGTCCGTAAAATATTGTTTCGCAATAGTAACACGATGTAGGGTTGACCTGCCCCCGTGCTGCCATCCTTATCAATCGCGGCATACGTGGCATCTGCGCCCTTTCGTGTCCGACATGGTCCCTCGCGTTTTCCTTCTCCTCGCAGCACTGTATGTCTCCTCATGCCAAAGGCCGACTTCAAAAGGAAAATCTTTGTGGTTTCTTTGGCGCCTTTTGCCTTTTTCCTCCCACTGACGTTCCTTATCTCACTTCCTGTCAAGTTTTCGAACAAAATAACACACCAACGCGATCCCCAACCCTGCCTTAAGGCCAACACCTGTTGTTTATTTCGATAGCTTCCACTATGTTATCCACTTGGTACGGCTCAGAAAATCCACTCCGCGGCAACACTAGCGAGAGCGACGTCGCGTGAATGGCACAGCAATAAAGAGTACCGTATCCCTTCGTATACCCGACAGGAGGCCCGTCAAGAGGGGGAGGCGGAGACGGAGGCGGGTCAGCGGACAATTCGAAGCGCGTACTCTGCGATGTGAGATGTAATAGGGTACATTCTATTAACTAGAATGTAATCATGGTAACTTGAAGCTAAATCGTTACAGTACGCGCTGCGACCGTCGCCTAACCCGCGCTTGACCGACCGGCGTTCTGTCGCCGCGACGGTCTTCTGTCGGGTGCCCTGTCCCTTCAAGCCCAAATCCAGACATACCATGATCCTTTTCCTTTCCACTTCTTTGCTTTCTTATTGCTTTCTTATCTTTTCCCTGAGATTATGGACTATTTTAATAGTTCCGGAATCGCACCCTAAAATATACATAATGGACCTAATTACCCTAATGAAAGCGTTGCAGCTGGTCAAGTCAACTAACCTAAACACATCGCGAGTGGATCTCCTTACCCGCACCTTCATCCTTTAATTTCAGAGATTTCGGAAAAGGTCTCATCAAGAAATGTGGACTTTCCCCGGATGCATTTGTACAGATGGCAATTCAGTTGGCAAACTATAGGGTGGGAAAACCAAGAGGATTCATATGGACGGCAACTGATACTTCGTTCAAGCTACAGCTGATCTTTTTGTAGGATCAGGATCGTTTTGTTCTCACCTACGAGGCAGCATCCGCTCGTTTCTACAAGAACTCTCGGACTGAAACCTTACGCTCGGTTACCGATGAGTCTTGTGAATTTGTCTACGCCATGCTAAATGAACGCGCAACGGTATGCTTGCTCTTTCATGGTACTTTTCCGGTCGTGAAAATTCATTTTTAGAAGGAAGAGAAGATTGCCAAACTACGAAAGGCGTGCGCTGTTCATACGAATAATAACAAAGAGGCCATGGTGAGTTCACACGGCATGACACTATTTCGCCTCTGTGAGTTTGAGCTAAGGAACATGTTTACTCAAGAGTGAAAGACTACAGAAATTGTTTACTTCTTTGCTAAGTGCGTCGAATTCTGAGGTTGCCCTTGAAATTTCAAAGAATGTGAACGCGTTAGGCCCGAATAAAGAAAGATATACACTAGAGAAAGAAAGTGAGGCTATTTCTGGACAATCGCATAGGATCTTGTGGTCAAAAATGAGACTCATTTGAATCAGCAGCGTATTAGGCCGACTTTGCGAATTGAGCGATTCACTGACAAAAGTCTGAGTCTAAGACGGCAGCATATTTAAAAACAGATTCGGGAAAGATTGATGTGTAAGAGCGTTAGTATTGAAGCTGAAGGTAGGGATTGGTCTGGAAAAGAAAAGAAAGCAGGAGAAACCCTCGATTATGTCCTGAACAGGGCACCCCTCTCTTTTAGCCGTATTCCAAATTGGGATCAAGGAGGCGCGTGTTGGAACGAGTTTCACGAGCGGCTAGCTTCATTTGCTCCAGTGCCAATGACGAGCCGCAATGCTAACGCTGTCGCAACCGCGGCCGTGCTCTTCTTGCGACGCTAGCGTGGCAGTCGACAGCGGACAAAGGCGTGAATTGCGATTACGTAGCTACTGAACTTCCCGGTGTTCTAGCCGCAAAAGGCCAGAACACAGACGATTAGAGAACGGCGTGGCTCGCCTCCAAATCCAAGCAAAAAGGTGAGAGCCCTAGGACGCCTTCGAGGGAGCAGGGGATTCCGGAGTAGGTAAGCGAACAAATGAAGCCTGGGATGAAGGCACAGTTGCAGAGAGGGTTTTTTCAAAAACTTACGAATGAAATGAGAACTGAACTGATAGTTATTGTTCAGACGAAGAAAATGTAGCCTATATAATGGCGATATTCATCATTATGGCTCCGTTCAAGTAGAATCTCCACTATTTGATCACATTCTTATATTCAGTCCCACTTCTGCAGGGGATTCCGATAGCATCGAATGTAGACGAGCAAGCATTAGCACCACTCATCATGGCCTTCTGCTCCTTGAAAACAACAACAACGGCTGTGTCTCAAGAGTCAAATATGCGCTGGGGATTCTACGCTGGATTAGGGGAATTGTGTTGGAGTAGTCAGCTCAGGAGAATAATTATAAATTTTTTTTTGCTTTTCTAGATAGATGTATAGGTTTTTCTCTCGATGCCATGCTTGACTCCAGCCTTAACCATTTAGTTACCTGTTACCTTAGGAAATTGCATCCAATTAGTTGGTGAATATCATAGAAAACATCAAAGATTAAGTGTTTCCCTTCATAATGATGACCTTTTTCAGGTAGGCCGTGGAGTTGATCGACATTTGTTCGTGTTGTATGTTCTTTCTCAGGGAACGCATATTTCTAGTCCTTTCCTAGATCACTATATCTCGCAACCATGGCTTCTATCCACTTCACATGTGAGTTTCCTTTTATCCGCTACAATTCATTTTTTTCTGCGAGATGTATTTCTTGTGTGCTGTACCGCTGGGGAATGGAGAAAAGAAAAACTAACCTGTACCGAGTACACGGCGTGCGCTTGAACGATGGTCGTCATTTGCCACTCCATTCGAATTATGAGTGAATTTGCTGGCCTGTTAGCAACCTGTGAACACTTCTATTCAGTCTATTCAGCGTAGTACAAGCTGTGCAGCGATAATGTTTTGAAAAGGAGTGAAAAAAGGGACGTACTGCAACGCATAAATTGGGTGCTTAAAGGTGGGAAGAAGAGAAGTTTCTTCTTCTTCTTCTTCTCCCTAGCGTTAGTCCCGCGCAGTCGCAGGGTCCGCTGTCTTTGTCAGTCGTCGCCACTTCGCTCTGTCCAGGGCATCTTCTGCTGTGGCCATGACTTCACTTAGGTCCTTCTTGATCACGTCTCTCCACCTCTTCTTTGGGGCCCTCGCGGTCGCTTCGTATAGAAGTTTCCAGTCTACGTGAAACTTCGATACAGTCTTCTACCAAGGTGATAGCACAAGGATCTGCCATGAAGACATTTGAGCTCAGCAAGTTTTTCGATGTCTTCATTTTCATACAGTCTTCCTGAGCTTCTTCAACTTAGAAATTGAGTGGTCGGAGGACAGGTTATGTACTCAATCGGACCGCTGCCCACACTTTGGGGTTAGTCAGATCTTGAAACATTCGGTGCACTTGCATTCGACAATAGCGAAATCGTGTGAACTGCAGGGGCGAGGGTCCTGCGTACGCAGGGTCACGGATTGTAGGAATTAATCCACCTGTGAACAATTGACAAAATCATGCAGCTTCTTGAAATTGAAGCAATTATGATGAGGTCCTTCGAGCATGTCATGCGATGAAGAATGGCCTGTATCGTGAAGACTCTGACGATAGCGAACTACGGTTTGCTTCTACCTATCGAGAAACATTTCGGAAGAGACATTGTCACAAACAGCATCAACGGTCTCACCGTGCTCGAAGAGATCCCACATTTTCTTACGACTGAATGTTTTCAGTAACTTTTAAAAAGGAGTCCTTTCAAGTGCCGACCTGGTGGTATATTTTTACAATTAACTAAAGGATAGTAACTAGTCATAGCATCCGCCCTTCTATTGCGAGTCTTCCCTGCCTCCCCCCCCCTCTACGCCACGTCTCCACGCAGGTCTTACGTACACGAAGCGAAGGAATCGCTACATCGTGCACTGGCACATGTCAACTTGTCATAAAACAGTGATATTTGACATGAAGAAGACAAACAACCTTGAAGGAACAAACTTCCTTTCTAGGTACCCAATGTGACCAACCAGATAGATGAAGACAGTGAGCCTTGGAGGACATGGAACGGCGCTTGTTTCGGAGCTGTGGCGAAAGAAGGCTATGGTAAGCTTGAGCAACGATGTGGTATAACGATCATGATAAATATAGAATCAAAATTAGCGCTACCGATTGTTTAACTATGATTATTTCAAGGTATATGCTATCGATTTGGAGGAAACCACAGTATTTTTGCTCACATCACCAGCTATAAATCAGCTGAAAATACGGTTTGTTAACTGAACAGTTCCGTGTACATTTCGAGCAACTAGGTATACGCGCTTCAGGACTCGGCTCGATTTCGGAGACGTCTCACGACAGCGTTCAAGGAAATAGCTGCTCTTTTTGAAGGAACAAAGTGATTTTACTTTTTTATCCTCAGTAATTAATTACCTTCTTTGTTTGTCACTTTATGACGTCGGTTCTGGACAGATCATTGATTGTGCCAGCGCTCGCTGTGATTTGGGAAAATGCATAGGAGAAACCCTGAACGATTGCTCTATGGAAAATCTTACCGGCGGTTGGGGGCGCGGTTGGGTGTGGGTGACGTCACAGCGAGAGAACGAGCATGGGCCAGCGCCAAAACTACTTTCACACAGAAAGTTCTCCCAAAATCCATCGCACTCTCGCTTCACTGGGTGATCAGTAAAGATATAGCGTGTTTCCAAAAACTAGATGCTCGTCTGAGTGCAGACCACACAACACAAGTGACGACGGCCTCCACAAAATGTAAATGTTTTCTGCCATGAAATGATTAGCCTGTTGCAGTTGTATTCTATCAGTTGTCACTAATTACAACTATCATTTACCAACTATCAGCTATCACTATGAACCACTACTAACCAGATTTACTTGGAGGCCGTCGTCACTTGTGGTGTGTGGTCTGCACTCGACGAGCATCTGGTTCTCGGAAGGCAGATGGGTAAGTCGGAATCAGACTCGAAGAAGGGATTTGTTTTAACCAATTCCAACTTGATGTCTACTCTTAAGGGTTTACAAATAAAAACCTCCCTAACCATAAGGCAAGCGGGCGAGCACGGTACTGTATGTCATAAAATCATTTCGCTCGCGACACAACTGATTCAAGTAGTTGGTGTAGAGCGAAAACTCTCAACTGTTTAGGATAAAGTGGAACGACACTGGTCACTGCTTGTTACTTGGCTTCGCGAGCAAAATCGATGACGTCAATTTGATGTCACCAAGCAATCGCCGCTCGCGTCCACACCACGAGCCGGCTGAGCTTCACCTCTTCCCTTCTCCTCTCCCCCCCTCTACCACATACGTCGCCTCTTCCATCCGTGGTCATTAATGCGACTGAGCTTGCCATCGGGAATGCAGAGAACAATGACTAGATTTTTCTGACTTACGTTAGATTTTTCTGATTTCTAGTGGTATCACTCTGTGAGACTTATGATATGTAATGATATTAAATTTGTTTCACACGCATGTTCGATGTTTTAATTGTTGATAATTATTGATGTCTTGGTGAATGCTTGTATGATTTATTTCGACCAATTTTAATTGAATTTTCCTATATAATAGCTAAGTTGTTTGTGGAAACAATGTCTTTATGTCCTTTTTCAGAGAGTAATTTTTGTACCTGCGGTGAAGCTTCGGGCATTTCCTTTGCAATGCTTCCGTAAAACACTATGATGCGATCGAGTGACTGGTAAAAGTCACCAAAATGAGTAAGAACTCACATATATCAAGGTTACGTGAGCAGTATAGACTTTCATATAATCAAATAATAAGGAAAGAGGAGCCAGTTGGAAGCAAGGGGTCGACCGTTACGTCGTACTGCTTATCAAAAATTCTAATACCGTTTCCCAGGGTGTTCAGAACATCCAGTTTCCAGATACAATGTGTGATTGAAATTGAAATATCGACATTGCTTCAGCATCTAAAACACACAATTTCCAGGAAATTTGTAGGACGTCAGAAATATAGAGAGAACTGCCAAAGCACGCCCTAATCGCCAAGACCTCGAGCCACAGGCGCATACGTGGCGCATCTCTGTAGTTGATAGTGCTAAACGCTGTAAATTTATCAAATTACAAGCCAAAAAATTACTTCAGGGAAAAGATCGAACCGGTGCTTCTCGGAATCAATTATAAAGAGCATGGAGGTGCATTGGTACGGAAGGTCTGACTTTTTTAGCACCGCAAAAATTTCACTTACACGAGATTTTTGGATGTCTCCGAAAAAAAAAATTCGAAAAGATCATTAAGAGAACAAAACTCCATAAGTTTTAGCGCGGGGAAAAAAAAATTGCAACCACAAATGAAAAATAGGCCAAGAATAAACACTACGCCTTCTCTCCGACTCTGCTCCAACATTCTGAAGCGCGGACACCTCGATGGCCTCTTCCAACTCTCAGTCCTGTTATCCTTTTTTTCCAGAAGGAGAAATCGACAAGTTGTACTCCCCCGCGCCAGCGGCGAGCTTGTTAGAACAAGAATCTCGCAGCAACTCTCTGATATCTAGACCGAAATATTCGGAAGTTACCTCTGAGTCAGGCGCGCAACCTTTCCTTGCCGACGTAGTCGCTGCCAAGAATCGTCCCATCTTTGAAATGAAAGCATTAAAACCAAAGAATTGTGAGAGCGGAATGTCAGGAAGAGAAATATGAACAGTTAGAACCAGAAAGGTGTTTCAAGTTTCCATGCACCTTTGAAATAAGACATAGGTAAAGCGATAGAGCCTAGAATGTTGATTACAAATATGAAAAAGCAAAACTGCTACGCGATCTTGCCGAGAAAATTGTGAGCGATTAAAGTTGACTGTTAATGCAGTGTTGGTGTACCGATATTTGAAGGTTCATTTGCAAGGGATCCTGATTACGGCGATGACAACTATTCTTGACTCAGGCGCCATTTGTCACCAATCTGGAAACGCCAACCTAGAATCCAAAATTTGCCACCACGGAGAATCGAACTTGGGACCAATTTGGTCGCTAACGACTCCCTTCACAGACACGTAGCACATTTGGTCTTCACATTTGTAATCATCATCACAGGTTTCTATCGATTTATGTACCTAGATTCAATTCAACGTTCCATGGGCAGTCAAAACGCGTAATCAGTTGAAAAACTCAAACAAGAAAAAATTGAAAAGTCACCGAAAGGAAAGCTCCTCTGGACACAAACACTCCACCTAAATATATTTTCTGTAGATTATATTCAAACTTAACAACAACAAAATCTTCGAGAAATACATTTCTATGTACAGACAAGGGTGTAACGTTATTATATCTACAGCCGACTGAGAGTTAATTAGTTAGCCGTTAAGTTCAAGATCACAATGAAAGTTTGGTAACAAATAGAAGTAAAAACAGTCTACTTACTGATCTCTACGAAATTCAACTCCCTCAGAAAGGAATCAAATCTCTGTAAAACGAAAAAAGCCAAAATAGATCCTGAAAATGGGCAAAAATAACACTTCATGGGGATAACAGGCACGATAACATAGGGGGCGAGGATAACAGGCTGAGACACTTAAAGGCAGGTGTTACGATAAATTGGAGAATGAAGTCGACTTGTTAAGAAGTGCTGTTGTTAACAGATAATAAGGGGAGTGGACTGAAATCTGCTCTGCCTCTATGCTAAAACAGCCAGAGTCCAACTACATGCAGGGGGATAGTCATCCAATCGCTTGGCATGGACAGCGAAGCTAATTGTACACTTCGTTAAGCTGCTATGGGCGGCCCTCAGCACTATGACCCTCGCTCCGCCCCCCTGTAAGGACCTGTCTCTCTTGAAAGCGAATACATTCCAACTGCTGTGACCTACAATTTATCGTAACTCCTCTCTTTAACTATAATTCAAGCGTGTTAACGACCATAGCGAACAAAGATCACGGGTAGTCCGTTAGTGCCGCAGGTGCAGACAACCTCACGCACGAGTAAGGGTTGGCAGTGCCATCTCCCACCATTACTACTTGGGCCGCAAACATAATTCGCGTGTTCCTAAAAAGCTATCTCGCATTTCAGCAGTACTGTAATCGAAAGCATGCAACCAGAACGATGTTTAAAACCATGCTCACAAGCAGGGTGAAAAACGCTCGAGGATTTCTCAACGGCGCGTCGAGGATTTTGACCATTTGGACACGCTCTCCCGCGCGGATATTCACTCCCGCCACCCGCGAGCCGCCTGTGCGCACCGCGCGTACCGTCCACATCTCGAAATCTAATTGGGTGTGTCACTGGAAAATGACGGTGGCAGCCACCGCACTTGATAGAAGTTGCGCGGATAAGGCTGTTTTCATACTTTGCGCCGGTACAGTCTGTGCGAAGAGGGTGTGTCTCAGGAGAGGACATCTGTCAAAACCGTTGAGCCTTAGCCGGTTCAGCGTTTTGTAGTGAATGTGGCTGGGAGCTCTCACAAGTGCACACATCACAGCATCTCCTCTTTCTTATCTTCTTCAAAAGGCTTAGTCCCAATAAGACACAAAGTGTGTGCTTTTCTCAGCTACGCTCTCACCCTTTGGTTGACAGAAAGCCATGTAACCGAAGGGTGTAAGAGCGTCGTGCAACTGGAGCATGGCGCGTGCTAAGGCCTAACAGTCGAGTAGCTTGCGATCGGATAATTTCAGCCATAAAATATGTTTTCCCCCCCTTTGTTTTTTGATGTTTTGTGTACCGCCCCTATCCGCTCACACATTTCGATGTTCGTTTTTGGCTTAGACTTCTTTTTTATCCTAATCGGTATTTTTCAGTTGTCCCTGAAAGAGTAGCGTTGTGCACTTGCATCTGAACGAGCGGTAAGCCCTAAGCGAGGCCATCAATGAGCAAAGACACTATTTCATACAAAAAAGTTTCAAGCAAAAATAACACGAACGAAAGCAAGACAGCACAAAAAAAAATTAAAAAATGGGAAGAATGCGTCGAACTTCGCGATTATCGATCGGAAGCCACCGACTTTACGCCAAGTACGCGTCATGGGCCAGTACGCGTCCTGACGCCCTTCACTCTTTCCGCACCGTCCGCACCGACCGTACCGCAGAGTACGAAAGCAGCCTAAGCTGCTTCCAATACGCTTTGCTGATCAATCTCGAGCGGAGTATTCTGATCCACAACGACGTCATTTCTTAAGTGGTGACGGGCGGCCACGTCACTTCCAGTGACCACGCCCGGCACATCAGATTTCGAGATACGAGCTGGTTCAATAATCCTCGCAAAGTCTGTTGGGCGCTGTCACGGAAATGACGGGGCAGCCACGGCTCTTGATAAATGACGTGTGGATACAATACTCCGCCAGATGTCAGCAATGCGTGTTGGAATCAGCCTATCCACGCAACTTCTACCAAGTGCAGTGGCTGCCACGACATTTCTGGTGACACGCCCAATCAGACTTCGAGATGTGGACTGTAAATAGAGTGTCCCACTGCACGTCCTACATTGCACACTACGCGCGACAACTCGTTCGCCGACTCTGCCTTGGGGGGGGGTATCCGCAAGTTTCATTCCTAGCTATGGTTCATCAGCCAGCCTTACTTCATCAGCCTTCATCAGCCTATCGAGCAGCCATATCCAACTATCTTATGTTCTCGAACCTCTAACCAGGAATGACTGCTTGGGCAACCATTATCTCGGCCACGACGTCGCCAAAAATTTAAGAAACGACAGAAAAAAGTACCAAAAAATTAAAGGAATCGTTCCCGGAAAAATCTAGCATTCCTTCCCCACATGCATATGTCAGCTGTAATAATTAGAGACAACAAACAAAGTTTCACGTTTCATTGCCTCTACTTTAATATTTCGTCGGAATATTATTGCGATCGCTGCATTTAAACGTAATTTTCTACCATGCATTGATTATGAAGCCAAGGAAAAATTCCTAACTCACGCGTATTCTTCACCCAGCTTGAACGCCAACACATTCACTCCTCTCTGCAGAGGACAGAAGAAAACAAAAGTGTCGGTGAGCGGTTCCGCCGTCTGAACGCCTAGCTGTACCGTCCCATGCATTGGCTCCAAAAGGCGTCCGTTCAGGATCGGAGCGAAACAATCTATTGGGCCGTAACAGCGAAACGACCACTAGAAAATCATTTTTTATTTCTCAAAATCCCCACAAAGAAATAGGAGAATTTCATACAATGATTTACTTACCTCCGTACTTATTTTGCTAACCAGTTGACGATTTACTGCGAGATATGTGAAAAGGAGCGGATTGCGCTTCCCACCAAGAAACTTATTAACTGGTGGATTGTAAGTGAACTGTAGAAAATAGTCATATGTCGCACTACCACAACATATCCTTCAAAAAATGACTACAGCTCTTCACCTGGAACGCAGGCGTCACTCCATCCTTCAGTGGTGTAATGAACACTGGCGATAAGACAGCTACCTCGTGGAAATTTCTGAACAACACAACTTTTCTAAAATATCCGCGCTCAAAGAAAATCGATGTAGATAAATAAACAAAATTTGTAACAGTTATGTTTGAATCGGGAAGTTGAGCTCTCGCACCTGAGAATCTTCTTTCGAGCATCACGCATGAGTCCACCCAGATATGTAGAATGTCTCGTTAGTATTTTGGGCAAAGTTACTCCTTTCAGTGGTCTCAGCCTAAACAACATGAAACAATTAAAGGAATCGTTCACGGGAAATTCTTACATTATTTCGCTACATGGAGACCTCAATTGTGATCACTTTTACAAAGTTTTATACAAGAGAATTCAGTTTCCGAAGATTCTACTACGGAAACCACACTATGGACGGTCGAGGGTAGGTCGGGCGGAAACAAGGGAAATATGGAAAGAAGTGCGCCTTGGAGCGGCCACGTATCAGGCGACGCATTGGAGGAGACTGGTCAAAGCATTCAAATTCGAACAGTAGACAAAACGATCCATGGAATGGAATGCAGTAGAAAAAAGACATTATTGTCTTGAAAAACAAAAAATTCAACCATTGCCTTTCTTCATCGTTCGTCATCAGTTCATGGAAGGTAGCACCTGAATTCAGCAACAATTTTAGAAGGACTCCATTTCCATACATATAGGCAATATCCAGTGGTGATCGATTACTGCAATCCGGCCAGCAGACCGGCGATCCGAGTTCTAGTAATGTTGCAACGCGACAACCCTACAAAAAGAGCTCTTATAAGCGCAACATAAACCCTTCACGAGAAATAGTATTACTATATTCGAGAAAAAAAAACTTGCTTGGCCTTGTTCTACCGCTAGATGTATAGGAAGTTTGCGTAGTATGTCTTGCACTCGTAAGAGTTCAGCATTCCAACTGACCAGCGCACGAATGAGTTTATCGCTGTCGTGACCTTTATTGCACTTCATATTGCGACAAATCTGAAAACGCCATTTAGATTTAGATTCACGCCAGTACTGAGATCACAAAGAGACCTGTAGCTGTGGTATAACAGCTTTCATTGATTTCATTCCCCTTGGGACACCCCTGCTCGAGATAACGGGTATCACGGCTAGGCACATAGACACTTGAGACGGCGGCTGTATATCAGAGCCCTGTGCAGTACAGGCCACGTCTCACCTCACGAGAGCCTGCCCCTCCAGGCGGACCAATTAAGTCTCCCTTTAGCGCCGGATCCCCGTTGACACACGCATATCCTGGAGAGGGGGGAGCGGGCTGATGAAGCGGCCAGACAGATCCTAGACTTTATCAGGGCATGAAGGCAGCTGTCATACTGTCAAACAGAGTCTGTGCAACATATGTAAAGTTTAGTAACCAGGATGAACGCTGAATTGAAAAAATGAGGATTCTACAGCTAAAACAGCGGCCCATATTCACTGCGAGCTGAATTAACAGGCATGTCATTCCCGGGAGGTAATGTCAAAGAATGGATGCGAAAGTTCAAAATCGAGGCGGAGAGAGCCCCATAAGGTCCACGTGAAACATGAGCGTAGATGGATGAAAAAAGCGTCAAGTAGTGGGACGCGAAGAAGACTTTGTTAGGAATAGCCTTCATTTAGCCATTGTTAGCCGAATTATAAACATAGAATAAAGGACAGACAAAAAATCCTGTGTGAGGATATAAACAGGTGCCCTGTTTATATTTACAGAACAGTAGCTTAATCAACAAAATTTGATGCTCGCTTTTCAGGCGCTGGCGGAGAGTAATCAGCAGCGATGAGTACTACTTCCCTGGAAATATCATAGATTTCCATCTCCCCGTTGCTCATTTTATTCAAAAAAAACCTTGCACACTACTGAGTAATTTGATTAATTATTTAACACCTGGGTGGAGATAACTACGGACCGAAAAGCGCCGGGAAAACCGCTTGCGCGAATGGACCTCTCGCCACCAAGTCGGAAATCGCAGCAAGTTATTTCGGTATTCTCGTCGCGAGCTAACGTCTGTTCAAGTAAAGCGAGAGTTCAACGACAAGAAGGAAGCATACGACGGTAGCATACCAGATGAATGAGAGTTCCACCATATTCGTCTCGCCATGTTGAGATCAGTGAGTGGAGTGCTCCATCTGAATCGGCGTCCTTGTCCAAAGTGCAGAACTGTTGAACTGTTCTACTAAATGTCTTTGAATCCTTGACCCTTATTGCATTTGCCATTTCCTGCAATGCTCCTTTGCTTCCAAAAACTTCTTTCGACCTCCATAATGTATAATAATATTAATCGCATATTCGCGAAAAACTGTAGGGAAAGGTTTACTTCCTGACCTCAACGTCGAACGTGAGACGCTCAGAGGCGAATATTGCTGCGACCTCGCTATATAGTTCCTGTAAGGATGGGCACAAACTTGATCCCGGTGACTTGTCTACTGCATCATAATTTGGAACCTTAACTTCTCTCAATTACTTTCTCGAAGGATACTGGTGCTGAAGCA
Source organism: Ostertagia ostertagi (assembly GCA_036418205.1). NCBI lineage: Eukaryota > Metazoa > Nematoda > Chromadorea > Rhabditida > Trichostrongylidae > Ostertagia > Ostertagia ostertagi. Next base: position 15,761 of record MU869288.1, on the reverse strand, counting down.
AAGTATACAAACTGTTTGAATTCCGCCAAGGTAATCGATGGAGCATTCAAATGTTAAGATGAACTACCAACAAATTCGAAAACAGGCATGCAGCTGACAGAGTTTATGCTTTGATTAGGTTTGTTCCCCATTTAACCATACCAGCACTTCGCTGTGTCAACGTATTATTCAAATCGAGATAAGCGTGAAATATTATGGAAAGTGAAAGAGGTTGGAAACAATATCGCGGCTATTCATACGAAGCTGGTACGAGGACCAGGTTA
>MU869288.1:0-12341 GCA_036418205.1 Ostertagia ostertagi | reverse complement strand
TCTTAACTCATTGCCTGGGAGAGGACCTTCGATGTCCAGATTGACACTGTCACAGGTACGTTTCCTTGGAGACTAAACATATGATTATACGTTGAAGGCAGCGCTATGTGTATGCGCCCCACACTCTGGAGGCCACATGGGACCGCGCGACGTGTATGCGCCTCGCAACCATGTCATTCTATTTTGCGCCGCCTCTTTTCCGATTTCTTGCATTTATTCTATAGATAACACCATACCTAACCTATAGATGACGGCGCTCACAGAATTGCCAAGTGTTCTTCAATTCAGCGAGCGTTTTCTAAGCCTCGTAGAAAGTTCAGTTCGGTTCATTCTATTTTCGTCCTGTTTTGGCTCTTCATTGTCATTACTGTCCTTTCGGTCGAATTCATCGGCCGGATCATTGCTACGCATGAACATTTCTGAATAACTTCGAACCATACATGTTTTGAGCATCCACCCAATCAAAGCCCATGTATTTGAGGTGAGGCGGCCGCGCTCTCAAAATCGCGCCGATCCCATGCAGCCAAAAAAGTAGAAACGCTTAATGGTCGAAGTAAAAGTGATATTCAGATAAAATAAAAATCAAAAGTAAATAGACAGGACACCATTCAAGCGCAGCCGTTTCCAGGGTAATATTTGAATAATGTGGAAAATATTCACATAAATGCAGAATAGCAGATTTCGGCATATCAGACTTTAAAAGAAAGCGTACATAGAAACGGCACGGTTCTATTCTCCTCTCGGTGCTTGAAACCCATTTCTCAACGATATGATCAAAAAGAGGGAATGTTGTGGCTAACTTCGCTATGAAAAAAAATCCAAAAAACTCAAATTATCACCCGTTCGAATTCTAGCCAAACAGCTGGCACAATTGCCAGCGGCGGAAAGACTTCCACTTGCTTCATGACGCGCTTTCTCTAGAAAATCTTTTTGGTCTCCCTACCCATGGTAGGAACATTTCGCTCTAACATATCAGTAGTCACTAGTGTATCGCCGCTCGCAACTGCTCAGCTGTATTTTGGGGGCGAGTTGGAATAGATCAGGCCGAACTAGGTTTAATGACATCATTGTAAATTGACCAGAGTGGGGTGGTTTTGATCGTAGGGAAGAGGGTCATATCGAGACCTGAACTAGATGAGGGTCGTATAGGCGATTTCCTCGACGCGGTTCACTAGCCACCACCACGGCCTTCGTTCCACGCGTTCTCTTGGCTCCGCCTAGGCAGCTGTCTTTGTTCAGTAAGTGTGATTTTCGATGGTTTCTTTTTTCACGCACACACTTTTGTGCGACTCTGTACGCCACAGGACTGATCATACGTGATGCATCTATGTGGAAAAGAGAGACAACAAATCTGTGCACGACTCCTTTCAGTTCGAAAGAGTGAAAACATCATGTTTCGAAAAGTTGCACCTACACTGTTCAAATCGTCAATAGCGCTGGCTGTGAGACCGGAAACATCCTGAATCAAGAATGAAGCGAATAGAAGAAAAAAGCTTTTCAAAGTATTCCTTACAGCTGAATCGGCACACACGAGATTTATAGGCGTTTCAAATGGCCCATCCTCACCACGGATTGTTTCAATCGGCTCCTAAACTTTTTCAAAATTAAGAAATGTGCTGCTGCATTCAGTACGTGATTAATCGATGATTGACAAATTAAAATCTTGGATGGCTGGCATTAGAATTTGCGAAGTTCACTGAGCGCCTTGCAGCCATCCAGGTAAACTGTCAACAAATTTGTCATTTCCAAAATATTTTGTGCGCTTCGAACTTAAAAAGGAGTTTGCGGTCGTTTTCATATTGTCGTTTATTGGGGAAACAACTCGCTAATACTTCCAGATTATGGTACAAGTGTGAATTCGATACTATTTAGCTTTCCGCCCACACTTTCAAAAATGAGCTGAATTCTCCTCGGGAGAACTGGAAAGAAAAAAGGTTCCTGCTTTAAAAAATTTAAAAAAGGATACTTGGAGTTTTTACTACTTTATTCTGTTACGACGAAAATAGAAAAAACAGCAAAATTTACAAGCTACCACTCACATGACGGGTAGTTCTTCGCAGTGAATAAGGGCAGCTGCCACTTCTTGGGGATATATTCTCATTTTTCTGGCGTTGCCTCTTTCGGTTTTGGTGTGATTCATTGTTCATACCTTCAGCAAGAGACGTATCATCCGATTGACGGTCCTGAAAAAAATTTCGGAATAATATTTGGGCTTCATGCAGTAGGGAGGGTGCATTTGGTGTGACCTTAGTTGCCGCCTACAGAAATTCCACTTTTTTGCCGGGAGAGGAAATCGCCGAGATGCATGAACCATTTTGCTTCCACTATACATCCTACACCTTCTGGAACTTCTTTCCCCTGCAAAAAAGTGTATAACTCCAAGGATATGTTTTGTCGCAGCACACTCCCAGGATATAAGCCTCAGACCTTAACTACAAACAAAACTATGAACGAAAACATACAAGCACGTGCTGCTTGGGGCGAATCTGAGATCTGCGACGAGAGAGCTTCCAATATTTTGCTGGGCCTTGACTTCGGTGTAAGTACTCTCCATCGAAATCTTTTTACTATTCCGAGTCGACCTTCTTGTTTCCGTTCTCATCGGCTTGCATGGCAAACTAGAAACAACGGTGCTAATTTTGGTGGTGGGGGGGGGGGGCACGCGGCGGCGCGGCAGTCTGCTCGCCTGGCATGTTCGGAAATCCGTGGGCCAGGGGGAGTGTAGGCAGTCTAGGGGGTGGGGGGGGCAGTCACTTGACATGCGTGAAAAGCTGGAATGTTCGAGTTTACACTGTCTCGCTCGAGAGAGCCCAGGTGAGCAGACTGCCGCGCCGCCGCGTGCCCCCCCCAACTAAGTTAGCACCGAATGTCTGTTTTCTCACACTCTTGAAAACCTAAGAATGTCGAAACATATGAATAGGAAGAGAATAAGATAGCACATGAAGAGAAAATAGAGCTCGGTACTCTCAAACAGGCATTCCTATCGTTGTTACTTTTTCAAAATTTTTACGACCCCCCTCCCCCAAGGTGGACTTGGTACGACCCCCTTTTCGACCCTCGACCACCATATTCCTCTCTATAGTATTTAATTCTGGTACCACTCAACCCACCAAACTCCGCCCACTTTTTCCTCCAAAAATGCCGTCGAGCGGGGGGGGTATATACGCGCGCTGAAACGGCGAATTTTTCTCCGCGCGCTCCTCACTCACCTACCTACTACTCGTGAAAACTCCACTTTCACCACAAACTCACATGTACTTTCACGCGACTGAAGCGGATACGACCCCCCCCCTCCTACAAACCTCAACCAGGTACGACCCCCCCCCCGTTGTTACTAGTAACAACGTAGGGTTGACCCTGCTCCCAGCCTCACTACTCCCTTCGCCAAATCTGAGCACTCGCTCTAACTTTCGTGGATCCTACGACTTAGAGTAACTGGTCCTCCATGTTTCCAGCGGATTTTCCTGTGATCCCATTCTTCGATAATCTGCTCCTATTTTCTTCTTCAATATTTATCCAATCCTTTTCGTAGAATCCAGATCCTCGTCGCCAAAACGTCAGTGATGCGGTCTAGCGCAGACTGGTCCCCTGTGCATTATCGTTAGATTTACCGCTTGTAGTAGAGAGTATGGGCCGATCCTTCAGAAACGAAGTCCAAGGGAAACATTCCGCGCACTCAACCTTACTTCATCCAGGCGATCGCATACATCAGGCAACAGCACCTACGTTTCCTTTCAGTCATTTCAATTCAAGAGCTATCGAAATAAGTGAAGCCTAAAAGTTGGCGCATATAGGCTTAGTCTTGGCTGCTACGGCAAACGGGCGATGTCCACCCAGTTCAGGTAACTGACCTGAGAAGAGAACTGAACCAGGCAAAGCCATACTCATCTAACGCTGGTCGTGAGAAACCATCATACAGTTCTGATCAAAACACAGTCACAAATATTTTAGAAGAAATACCACTTGATGAGGGTAAGGCAACTACCATTCAGGAAGTTTTACTTCAGAAATCAGAAAAGAAAAACAACAAAACAAAAAACAACCAAGCTCAACAAAAAAACAACAATTCAAGAACATCTACAAACCAAGCTGGAAAAAAACTCTTTACAAAAAATGAGCGCATAATTAGTTGTGCTTCATAACTAAGCTGAAAGCAACAAAAAATGAAAGCTTACTTCAACAACAAACAGTGAAAACCTTTTAAAAAGGGATTGTGGTCTATTCTAATGAGAAAGGGCATTTTGTGGTAAAACTCTACGTCTATTACAGTCTTCCCAATTACTGCAGAGAAAGGAAGCTCCGAGTGGGTGAACCATTCCATCTACACAGAGCGGAAAATGGGCTTGTACCACTTGTTCCAAACCTTCCTTACAATAGAAGATGGGTGCAAAGGTTCTGAATTTAAAATGTTTGCATCAAAATGCCCTCTCATATTAGAACAGTGGTCGAAAAAGGCCAAAAGATTGCCAGAGTTCGTCATAGACCAATTTGCACCCGGAATGCGGGACAAATTAGCACGGTAGCAACGCGAGCGGCAGGCTGAGCACAAGGGATCTTTGCAACGATACACACTTGATACGCAACAATTCCACAGCTACTCGCATGCCCAAATGCCACATAATATGGACAAGTCTGGATCCGTGAAGCTGATTAAGGAGGATCATGGGGTTTCAAGAAGCAAATTAAACATTTTGGTAGCATTCAGCGCGGCATCGATCCTCACTTGAGAATGGATTAGGATTGCTTCTCCTCATCATCACAACCTGAGCAGCAAACATAATTTTTTTGCACCTGCAAATGGAAGTACTTCGAAAACGGCTAAACTAACGACTCCAAAATGTTTTCATCACTGTTAGATAATAAAAACTACCAGTACCCTGTACAATATTCCTATTCTTAAACCATGTAATATATATCACCAGATCGCTAAATGTAATCTATTGGTTTGAAATTGGAAGTTAAACATGTGCAGCAGGGTGGTGGCAAGATGCTTTTTTCACTTCAGATTTGTCAGAAACAAAACTGAACATAAACATGCGCCATTTAAGGATGTTATTCAGTTGCCTCTCCATAAGCCCCTCCACAAGAACATCTAGTGTTATGAGGAAGAGGAAGGGCTCAGAGCTGATCCTTGGTGCACCCCGTGACGTACGTCCACCTGAATTGTCAGTTGGTGCGGTATGGGTGCATATAGCTGCTTTGGCTCCTCGTTGCTATCTCAACAGCGAGATTCGGTGTTTCTGACGTTTCGTTCCCTGAGCGCCCTCCATAGCACTGCTCGCGGTAGCCGGTCGAACGCCTTCTCTAGGTCGAGGAAGGCTAGGTGGCAGGGTCGGCGCTTTTCTCTGCAATTCTCCATTTGTTACCTAGCCATGAAGATGGCATCGTTGTGGATCTTTCCAGACATTAACCCGTACTGTTCCTGGGAGATGGCGAACAGTTCCCTCAGTTTCGAGTTGAAGCCGTTCGTACAACCTCATGTTATACGCAGCCAGCTTGATGCCGCGGTATTTGGAGCAATCCTCGCACAGTACCCGTTCGCTTGAGATGGGTGATATTCTGCTGTTGCCAGGCCACATCAGATCCCTTCTTCCGCCAGCTCCCGTCTTGAGGAAAGCGAATGAGCACCTCCTCGTGCTTCCAAGCGCTTCAGCCCAGATTGCGAGTACTTATCTAGGACCAATCGCCTTTCGAGCCTTCACCTTCCCAAATGCACACTGAACATCATCCTCTGACCAGATCGATGGAACCAGCTGTGGCCCGTGGGTTGTTCTTGTGGGGGAACTCCTCGTTCAGTAGTGCACTGTAGTACTCTTCCCATCTCCTCTGGACTTCGGCTGGCTTCCTTAGGATGACACCATCTCTGCTCTTTCACGCTCTTCACCACCCTGATGTCTTGAGTAGCCCGATGCCGGGCTTTGGCCAGTCTGAAGACGAACTTCTCTGCGTTTCTGCTTTCCAACTTCTCGTACAAGGCGTCCATCTCCGTGTTCTTTGCCTTGGCTACGGCGGCCTTAGCGAGCCTCTTGCAACTCTTGTAGGCAGCGAGGTCCTCGGGGCTCCGGGTCTTCTGCCAGCGCTTGTATGCTTCCTTCTTCTGCTTCACGACTCGCTGGACCTCCTCGTTCCAGAACCACGCTGCCTTGTCTCCTCTGAATCCACCTCGCGTCTCTCCCAGTACCTCCTTGGCGCATCGTAGGATGATCTCAGCTGCAAAGCCTGCTGCACTGGTCCCTCAGGATCTGGGAGACCAACTTCCATTATCCTTCGCTTGAGGTCACTCTTCTCTGCACGGTGCAACTTCCACCACCGGATTCTCTCTCGGTTCTTACCTTTGTCTTCTTGGGGAGCTCCATGGCTATGTCTGCCAGGAGTGGCTTGTGCTGGGAAGCCAGCTCCTCGTCAGGGAGTACCTTGACGTCCTTCCAGTTCTGAGTAGACAATTAACGAGCACAAGGCCGATTTTCCGTTACGTCGCCACTCCATCTAGCGGTAGACGACTTCTGAAGGTCTCTCTTTTCCGCGAGAAACGTGACCTGCAGATTGCAGGCAGTGGGCCGTAGCAGGTCTAGAACTCTTCTCTTTCTCACTGTCGGCGCTCTCATCTCCCTATTCCTCTACCGGCCGTGCACCTTTCCATAAAACTTCTCCATACTAGCCGACGTTGCCTTCAGATCACCTGCTATGGTGAGGTAGTCACCTTCCGGCACAAAAGTGCATGATATGTGAAATTTTCCCCTCTGACAAGCATACTCATACTATCCGAACTTGCAACAGTGCAACTAATGGAAATTAAAAATGAATAAAAAAAGGAAATCAACAACAGGAAATGAAGCACGCGTTATGGACTCAGTAGATCTGAACTCTATACGTGTGACTCCACTTTGTAGAGAGGGGCAGAAAAAAACGAAAGTATCGTAGAGTAGCTCCGAAGTTTGAACACCCGGCTGCACCTTGCCAGTGAGCGGCTCCAGAAGACGTCCATTCAATGTTGGAGCGAAACAAAGAAGTGGACCATGGCAACGAAAAGACCACTAAAGATAGGTCTCAAAAGCTGAGTTCATCATCAATGTGCTGTAGGTTGGATATCCACTCAAAAGAAAAGCGGAAAATGTCTATAGCTTGGGTAGAAGCGAACCACCTCTACACATTATTTTCTCAATTTCTGAGCGATTCCACGTAGTATAATTGCTAAATAGGACATGGGATTTGCTGCACTGCCTTCGTATAATGTATGCTATACGAAGTTATTACGAACTGAAAATCAAGAGCGAAATGATGACAGTGGTAGCGAGCTTTTTTTTAGAATGAAAAACACAATGGAAATTCCTTTCACTCACCCTAAAGACAGGAGTCACTCCATCCTTGAAAGGTGAAATAAAGACAGGGGATAACACCGCCACCTCGTAAATGTTTCTGAATATTACATTGTTTAGAGAGTGACAACTGAACGAAGAAACTTTGCTAGCTCCGAAAAAAAAAAAAGAACGAACGAGTGTTTATAGATAGTGTCAAGTATCCGTAGTGGAACGATAGCCTCAGGAGAACTTTTACAGATTAGCTCACCTAAGAATCCTCTTCCGACTACTGCGCATAATTCCACGTGAGCAAGCGCAGAATAGGTGTCCCTCTTCGTAAAACAGGCAGCCTGAAGTATCAATCAACAAAACAGGTATAATTTTCTCATGCACTGCATCCACATTCTGCCAGGTTCCGGTCACCTCACCAGTGCTCCTTTATATTCTCTTGTCCGAAAATTGCTTTGATATCTTGCACCCTTGATTTCTTGATATAGGGTTGGCGAGTACAAATTATCAAACTACCACTACTGTGAAACCAAAAAGGTATTAACGGAGAGGCTACACGAGAAGATGGCAGTATATAAGAAGAAATCCTTTCCAGAAAGACCCGCTAATTAAGGACGTTTAAGTAAACGATCAAAATCGGAAAAATTCAGGGAAAAATTCCAAGTTATCTAGTCGTCCGAGCCATAGCTCCCGACAATGTACTATTTTTGTATTTCAACAGCGCAGATCGATCGATATTGTTGGCATACGAAACTGAACCTCAACAAGAATGTCATTTTTATGGTTTAGATGAGAGGGTGAGAGGTTCAACTGTGAAGTTTAGAACTTTTCGCCTTTTGAGCAAGCAGTGCAAAGGTGGGCAGTGGGAAGCGGTGCCGCCTACCATTGGCACGATGCGGGGCTCAACTCTGGAATCAATGTCATGAAGCCAAGCACGCCTTCCATCGCTCCTGTATTGATAAAGTGGCAGCAAACTAATCTGAGTGGATGATGCTGCCCTGTATTACATCTTCGACCGTCCGTACCTTGGAGGATGGTCGTATTTGTGATTTGGGGATGGGGTTAATATTATATTCTGGGTTCACAAGGGTCGACCGTCCGCTCGAATATGCTGCGGTGTCATATTTCTGGAAACTAAATGAGTGATACCGTTAAATTTTTGAAATCGGCTAAAAATGACGGATATCCTCCTTGTGACGCTAATCCTCACCCCATCCCCAAGTGATTATAACTGGGGATGAAGAAGGAATGCGGGATGTCTTTGTTGGAGAGATCGATGACATCATTTAAATATGCACGTTATTCATGTTCAAAATGCTACCTCTCTTCATTGGCCAACAGGTCATGGAATGTTGCACCTGCATTCAATAGCGTTTTCAGCAGAGTTCCGTTTCCATAGGTGTAGGCAATGTCTAACGGTGATAGACTATTCTTATCCTTCCAACATATTGGTGACCCTAGCTGAAGGAGAGTCGAGACGCGACAAACCTTAACAAATTCTCTATGGATAGTGGAAATCGGGTAATAGGCCTGGTAGCTACGGTTCGCAAAAATACTCACTTCGCCTTTCTCAACTGCTATGTGTAGCGGAAGTTTTAGTAAAGTGTCTTGCACACGCAACAATTCTGGAGCCCACTTCGCCAAAACAACGACAAGATCGTCCCCCTCATGGGTGTTACTGCATACGGTATTGCGACAAACCTGGAAAGGAAACTAGGGCATGCGCAGAAAAAAAATTGAAAAAAAAGATGCTCTATGCAAAGCAAATATCGTAGAAAGTCACTCCAAAATCTGGGCAGGAGCTAGCGGCCGTAGATCTAGCTAGGCCTTAGCTTACGCCACAGGGTAATATTCTTACGATATCCTTTTTAATCATGATGAAAAGTGACAGGAAAATGAGTACTTTGGAATTGTAGCGATTTTGTGAGCCCCATACAATCGAAACATACCAGGGTATGACTTTTGCTAATGCCCACCTTCGACTATGGATGCTTCCCTTGTGTATAAAATAGCAAGCTTGCAACTGCAAAAAAGGTGACAATACGCCTGGTCGCAAACTATTCTAAAGGAATGCGAGCAGCAGTAATCGAAAAAAGGCACCAGCGGCTATAGAATATGCCATGGAATAAAGATTGAAAAATTGAAGGGCAATAAAAAAAGCGAGAGTCTAGGAGTTAGAGATGAAACAATAGACAACGTAACTTCGAGAAAAACAATCAAGTTACCACATGGATCAGTGTGCCTCCATTTTCATCTCGCCATTTGGAGATCACAGAGTAAATAATGCCGCCGTAATCAGTCCCCGCGTTGAGGGCGCAAAAATGCTCAGTCGCCCTACGAAATCGTTTGAAGTCACCAGCTCTCACTGCAGTGATGATTTCCTTCAAAATTCTCCAGCATGAAATCGGCCATTAATATCGTGGAGAGGAGGTAATCAAGTTCATTATCTTACTTCCGGATCAAATGAGAGGCGTTTAGGAGCATACAGATTCACAGCTTCCTTGTACATTTCTTCACGACATTCTTGGAAAGATGTGTAAGAAATGGGTCCTGGAAGAAGGGCAGCCATGCTGCGCCTTGGCACCTTAAAACAATATCGTTTCAATATCAATCTGATATTAGACAACATAATCCTAACATTTCAGGAAATTCTTACGCTGCAAACAATTTCTGAAAATATTTTACAATGTAAATTCAATAGGTTCAAACTGGTTAAAAATCAGTGCTTAGTAATCTCTTAAAAGCTCCAGAGCAGTGACCAAATAACACTGTTTGAATAGACCGAAGAGCGCATGATAGGCTTTTATCATGTAGGTCAGAAAACAGAGAATGCAGGGAAAGAAGTTACCGCTAATTATAATTCTAAAACGTGCTTTCATAATTCAAAACGCACCATTCCGGCATTTTGATAGTTCTCTCTGTGCATCACAGGTAGAGCCATATCAAGAAAAGTTAGATCCTATGTGAAGCAATCCCACTCGTACTACGAGTGTGACTTGTAAGTGGTAATGGCGACGATTCTACTGTAGTGAACTATGTAAGGTTTAGTCGCATGAAGAAAAGCTTAGCCATCAGTTACAATAGTAGATAAAAGTAGTAGCAAAATAATGGACGCTGGCGGCTGGCAATGGCCGCTCCTGCGCGACGGCTGCCTCGGATTTCCGTCACCTCTGCACTAGTTAACACCTCTACATATTCTTTAGCAGTTTAGTGCTACTAGAACTAAACTACTATTACTGCAGCAGAACACTAGTTCCTGCTACTACATCTACGGAAAAATGAGTCAGGAAGTGGGGCGATCAAACAATCCAGCAATTCATATCAGATATCAATTTCGAGTGACGTTCCTGGTGTATCCGCTTCGAGACGTCCCAACGAGTCCTGGAGAAATGAACTGAAGAAACGCTAAAGTGTGTGCTGTCCTCGAGGTTAGACTTGGAAAAATCTCTAGCCAACCTAGGTCCTTGCCAAATTGCGCTGGACATTTTAACAATAAATTCAACCTCGATCCACACCCTCATTTAGCTTCCGTATCCAGTGCACCTCTATGAAGGAAATCGTTAAGCATAGTCTACATTAAAGTCATATCGTGGTCTGACGCCATCCTCAGAATACGGCAGATCTCGGAAGAAAACCTATAGACGGTTGGTCAGGCTAGGAGTCCCGTTCATTACGGAAGGAGTGGAATGATTCACCAAATAGATCATTAACCCCAGCTCGTGACAATGGCAGCCACCGGTGGCTGACAAAGATCTCACTTGTACAATGGTATCCACCGGTGGCTGCCGTGTTTCAAATGGAATTTGGAAAGTTTTCTTTCCTGAAAAGAATCTTCATACCCTCATTCATCTATGCCAGCCTTGGGCACGGGGAATCTCCATCCACTCAAATTTTATTGAAGAAAAATCTCCTGACTCTCCTGCTAATGCGCAAACCGGCGCGGTCGCGAATGGGTTAATACAAAAAATATGCAAAAAAAACTACAATGAATTTTACGATGCAGTGAGCTGTGATCTTTGTTGCGTAACTGTTTTTTATGCTCGATATTTTCACCATATTTGTGCCACTGCATATCTATGTGCATTTTTTAAGAAATTGAATTCTTACAATTTTACTGCTGAGCAACCGTTCGACCTCATTATCCCCCAGATCACCAGCTCCAGGCACAGACGATGTGTTGTCTGCCTGATCAGTATCTGGAATTATTCAAGAATTAACTGCAACATCAGAGTTTTTTCCATAGAAATCTATAACAATGTTCGCGCACCTTTTGTTGGATATCTCTTAGTGACTCGCACGCGTTGTGGCTGAAATAGGTTCAATTTAGCAAACAGCTCTCGTAAAGAGGAAATTAGTTGCTGTGGTGAACTCTACTTTGGAACGAGAGATTGAATAGGCATTTTCAATCTCCTGCTGCTTGCTAAGAGCTAATTCTACAATGTCGACGACTGAAGACGACGCACTAACACTTTCTGATGGAGAAGAGCGCTGAAACGATCAAATGTAACTTCAAAAAAAGAGAAATGAACATAAACTAAACAAATCTCAAGGATTATCATGAAAAAGGAACCCGAGGAGTCTGTTCCTACTCAGAGGCAGCGATTACGATAAGGAAAGAAGCGCATCGGGAAGCATATGCACCACACGAAGCAGTTACTTGGCTGCCAAGGAAGCGAGGTGTGGCGCTTTCACGACGAAAGGTGCGCTGGTTGAGCAGGACTTCGAAAGCACTCCGCCCCCAAAAGCGATCCGCCCACTAGTTTAGTTGGTGATTTGGACGAGCTGCGTTGCCAGCAGCGGCACAACTGGAGCAACTCGATTGGAGCGTGGTTTGGCATGTGCCACCAAACGCGTTGCCGTGAACTCGTTCATACGTCCGATTTCTGAGCTGTTACCTGTTCATGAGTGAAAAAGAACGGCCAAAAAAGGGTCCCGTTTTGCGTTTTCTTGACGGATTTCTCAGCTTTTTTCGCCACTGCGTGCCATTGAGCACCACCACGTCTCCTTTGAACCCTTCTCGATCTATCGTAATCG
>MU869287.1:26234-47434 GCA_036418205.1 Ostertagia ostertagi | reverse complement strand
TCACGTGACAGTGGACCCTTTTTGAAAGTGGCGGGACTTGACAGTGGACACCATTTGAAAGTGGTGGGCTTCCTTTGCACGTTAGGTCCTGTCTTTTCCTTTTTTCTTCACTGCCGACACATTTTGCACCAAGACTTATATTCGAGTGCAAAATCCCATATTGTCGCGGAACCGTTGGGGGAAGGGTGCCCGTCTTCCCCGAGACCGCCCTCCAGGTCCCGTTCCCGGTGCGACAGATCGGGGTTCCGGATCCCCTTCTCTCAACTAGAGGGTGCCTGTCCTAGCGGGTCATCCCGGGGACCGTGCCGTTTTCCCCCGACACGGCGCCGCTCCCCGAGGCATCTACGCAGCACAACATAAGCATGCACAACAACAGATACCTCGGACGGTCTATGTAAAAGTCGGTTCTCGATGCTTCGCCAAGGGAGACTACCGTGCGCCCGACCGCACGGCAGCAATGCGCCCATGAAGTGCTCTGCGCACTTCATGTGTCGCCCTTGGCCTCCTGGCGGCCGTAGCCTGAGGCTCCCCCTCACGGAGAGGAAGTACGCCTCAACCGGCAGAGGCGACCGCATGACGACGACTGGCCTCGGCTGGGGGCGGGGCCACTACGTGGCGCACGCTTCTAGGGCCGCGCGCGCCCAACGTAAATGGCCATGGAGCGAGACAGAGCCCAGGCGTGCAGCGCGCGCCTGGACGACCGTCGCGTACCGCGAAACATATTCCGTGCAGCGAAATGTCTGCGTAAGCACATCCCTGATTATGTCAAGACCGCATGGCTATGGTGCAGTGGCTTCGGCAATTAGCAACCTGCAGTTTACACCCTTATTTTTGCTATTTTTTCCATTATGGTCTTATTATATCTTTCTTGATTCTATAATTTTAGTGAAAAAATTTGCTTAAGGGTTTACACCGTAGGGACGACGAGCGAAGAAGGAGAAGCTAAGCGGAGAGACAGGCGGATCTCTTAAGGGTGCGGACTTCGGATGCTAGCATGGCCTCCTCGCGGCACTCTTGGCGCACCGCGGTGCGCCACCCTCCCGCTGGGTGAGCCTCCAGCCATTTAGTAAAGAGGGAGAGAGCGTTAGCGTTGAACAAGGCAGCACCAGTGAGAGTCGCATCAGTGCGGAAATTAATAGGCAAGGAAGAGGTGTCATTTCTTGGTAGTCCGTTTTCCTTGGTCTTTTTTCTTCCTTCGTAGCTCACTGACCATCTCCAACCAGTTTTCAGTGGAGCTGTTTTTGATCGTAAAATCTGCCGTTTGAGTGGGATGTGGGGTCCAGCACATTAACATCTTATATTATCTTTTAGGTTTTGCTTCCTACAACATCTTGTGACGACTATGTCGAAAAACTGTCACCAAAGCAGCTTCAAGGAAGTAATGACGGCAACGGTATAAAAGTGCGCTCACATCTTGTGTATTAGTTACTCATACTGTCTGTTCGCCTGTGGCTCATGTGATGGTGATAATGATTCTCGCTCACAGGGTTACGTAATCAATGGCTATTGTTAGTAGTCAAAGGAGTGCAAATATTAGACTCTTGCCCTGATTCGGCCCGACAGGAAAAAACTGGATGTCTCCCACGAATGGTAACGAATGGTCCAAGAACTATTACTTTTCCCCATGTGGAGATAAAATGAAGGCCCTGATTTTGCCACAGTCCCCTCCACAGTGCAGTAAATAGATGGCAATGTTTTGGAATTGATACACGAAGATGGATATGTAAAGATTTACTGAGTCAAGTTCCATAGTCAGTCGAAACCTCATTTTTGACGAACATGCAAACGACCAGTTCTAGTAATTCTCAGAGCTTTCCCTGTAGACTCCCAAGCTGTTCCGATAGCGCTTTTAACTTGCTTTGGTCTATTGCCGTTTTGTATTCTCACATATGAAATTTCATTGATATTGCTTTTGAAAAGCTATATAGCCACTTTACCAAAAAACCAGTGAGCCCTGTCTATAATTACATATGTAAAAATATCAATAGCATCAGGAATCACTTCCTGGCTTAAAGCCAATTCAAAGAAGATGGAAATGTAACGGTGTTCTCATGTATTACAAGGTTCTCGGTGAAATGATTTCTGTTGCTCAATTGATCTTTTTATTCATGGTGATAGTCGTACTTGGACGGGAGTTGCCTGCTTACAATATGGGTATATGTAGGATTCAATCTTCTTCATAGTTCCGGTTTGGAATTCATTGAACTGGTAAAGCGCGAAGTTATACCAAAATTGCATGCTCATTTTAAAAAGCTTATGACTCAATAGACATGATTTGAGAGTGACTTGATATGATCTGTCTTGAGCTGTTGTTGATCTGACATTCCTGTTTTTCTGTGCCTAACTGCCGCTTCATATTGTCACATTTTATTGTCATTTCTCATCGCTTCACAGTATCTTACGTTTTTGATCGTTTTAACGCCATATCAATCAATTTTTTTGTTTTTCAATGCTTTGATTGCATGTTCTTGTTGGAGTGTTCACAAGTGAGCTTAATAATGTGAAAAATCAAATCAGTTCGAATCATTATGAAGGTCCAATAAGTTTTTTTTTGCACTGGGAATTGTCCTTTTCATAGACATACGTCAAATTAATAATAGGTGGTGTACTCTCTCCAATCTTGTTTTTAGCGTACACCTATGATTTGCCGAACTATCTGATTACACATCCTTCGGTTAAAGTTCGTATTTACGCAGATGATATAAAGGTATATGGTGTTTATGATGACGATACCAAAGAAAGTATTCACCACGCCCTATCTCAATCCATTATCAACATGATGGATTGGGCTACGGCTTGGGAAATACCTCTTAACCTTGAAAAACAGTGGTGCTCCACATTGGGAATGCTCATAGGTCTCCCTACGCTTTTAATGGAGTAGCACTGCGCGTTTCTGATGATGTCCGTGACCTTGGGTTCTTGGTCAATACAGAACTAGATTTCGAGCCCCACCTTAGGGAAATCGTACAAAAAGCCTTCAAAGCCCTTTTCACCATTTTCAGGAATATTCGTTATAATGACGTGTCACTTTTCCTGAAACTTTATAAGACCTATGTAATACCGATATTGGAATATGGATCACAAATTTGGAGTCCGTACACCAGAAAACTCCAGGCTAGAATAGAGAAGGTCCAACAAACCTTCACAAAAATACTGATGTATCGGTGCTACCCAAACCCTGAGTATCCGTCTTGTATGCCAGAATATAGAGAACGTCTAAAACGCTTCAAACTCAAGAGCTTGCTATATAGACGTGTTTTTAACGACATTGTCTTCTGCTTCAAATTGCTCAAAGGCGATTTGAAGCTGAAGCCAAGCACTTACTGGGTGTTTCGTCCTTCCCGTGGGCGCACTAGTGTCTTCTCTCTAATATGTCCTAAGCTAACCAGAAAACATCGTAGTAAAGTTTCCAGCTCCTTGATTTTCCGGGGAGCGAAATGGCTTCAGATGATCCCAACGGAGATTCAAAGGGCTCAAAATGTCAACATTTTCAAGAGGAAGTTGAGGAAAGTTGATCTTTTAGCGCTTCTTGGCATTCAAGACTTCTGATATCCTTGAGGACTTTTTTTTCAGTTATCGGACATTTACTCTGAACGTTTGTCTCTTGCGCTCTAACTGTCAGTTCGACCGATATTTTAGAAGGCTGTGATAGTAGATAGTTGATTTCTGTTTGTTTTTGTTTGTTTGTATTTTTTTTTCTTTTTGAGTTGCTTTCACAAATGCTATTCCTATGGAACCCGCTGTCGTTTTTGATTGACCTTAACGGTTTGGGAGGGAAATCTACGTGGATGTCTGCGTTTATCTACAGATTTTCTCTCTTCTGACTAATGCTCTACTTAGTTGAGTTTTGATGTTTATCTGGTTTGAATTAATCTTTTGAAGGCGGGTCCGAAACTGAATTGTTAGGGGTAGGGAATACCTAACATCCGAAAATTCAGTTTCGGATTCCGTACGTATGCTCCGAGCTCGTCTAGGAGTGGCGTTATCCCTAGCGCCATCCGCCTATCTGGAGTCATTTTTGGTATCACGTGTTCTGCTCAACGTGGTAACACCAGGTCTTCTCAACAATTTCTTCGATTGGGCAGAAGTTTTGTATGTATTTCCTTTTTGTCTTCCGCGTGGTAACTCTCTTTCCCTTACGAGTTAAGGTCGGTCAAGCTTCACTCTTCATTGCGGTACACTATTGGCTATGTTATAGCGCACCTATGCGTGCATCAAAATAAATAAATAAATAAAATACAATGACTAAGGGGGATTGCCCGAGTGCAGTCGGGTACAGTGCTGCTCAAACGTTTGCATGTTTTTCTGCTCATTGACGACCATTCAACTCGGTTCAGAACAAAATTCAAGTGAAGATGAAATGTAAATAGCAGTCGCTGCATGGCCATCCGGCTGCAACAAATTATGCTGAAATCGTGATGTCACTTCTGAATCGCCTTCTAAAGCGTATCTGTAGAATTTTCTATTTTGGTGAGGTGACATTGATACGCTAAAATGGAATTGGGAGAACTGTCGTTTGGGCTCATTTTTTTGCTGAAATGCTACTGTGAGTTGTTGAAAGAACGACTGATCTCCTGTGTTCGCCATTACGCTGAAGCTGTCAGGAAATCTTGGTTTGCTAGTGATAATAAGAATAGATGAAATTCTAGGACCAGCTTGGTGCTTTGTTAAAATCTCTACTGCCTTCATTTGGCATCTAAAAGAAGAGTGATTAAGCGCAGCATCCAATTGTTATGAAACCTTTAACCCATAACGGACGGCGTGCGCCACAAGGTGGCGCACGACTATTTCTTTTGTTTTTGGAATGTTTCTAGCAATCTTAATATACCCATATATACTCTCAGCAATGTGGAATAACATATCTTCCCAGGACCTGGACGGCTGGATTTTTGACAAACCTACAATAAATTTTACATACATTTTTACATAAGTTTACTATTTGATGGGTGGCTTACCCATGGTTCGCACGTCCCGAGACCCCTTCCCCTAAATATAGCCACATCCTTGCTCGGGGTTGTTGTTTCGCATTTTTCGATAATGTCACCTACAGCTTCCATTCATTCTTTGCACCCTAGTTTTAGAGCGGAAAGGCGGGCTACGAACTTGTCGTCAACGGAAATCTCTTTTTTCGGATGATGAGACTCCGACACCTACTTTAGCCCCGTCTTACCCCTGCTGTTCACATAAGCCTACATAAACCCTACCCTGGGTGGCGGCGTGCGCCACATGGTGGCGCACGCGAAAAATACACTGGCCGTCCGTTATGGGTTTAAAGTAAACGTTAGAGGATTTAGGTCTCAACAGAAATGAGGGAAAAGAGTGAAGGCTATTTTTTACAAATGTATCTAGTTATCCATACATCTTGCCATATTTTCATTCCATTATTGCTTCTTTCTATCAACTGACAACATCCTCTAAGCTCTCCACTGGTTTAGTGGTCGCCTAGAGATATTTTACTCATCCTTCTATAAACGATGTGCTATAACAAGTCTTTTCCCTGCTTTTTCTATTGTCAACCAGGCCCTGCTGCATACAGTACATACACGCCTACAGTAACCCCAAATTTTACAGAGAGAGTAACCTTTAAGGTCTAAGAACCGTTTCGCTCTCGCTTGCGTAAGCATCCGGCGCTTATTCCCTGTAAAATTACCAATACCATGGGCGATTACGTGACTACTTGAACTCGCCCCTGTGTTCTCTGCCGCGAAAGGCCAGAGCACAGACGATTAGAGAACGGCGCCTGGCTCGGCTCCAAATCTCAAGCAGGAAGGTGTGAGCCCTAGGACTAAGCCTTGGAGGGAGGAGGGGCTCTGGAGTGGGTGAGCCAATCATATTGTGGCAAAGTTTGAATGCATCAGATCACAGTAACCATAAGCCGCTGTTCAGGCGAGAGAGCGCAGGCGAAGCATCAATTCGAAGCGGTTTAAAGGACCGAGTTCAAGTTGTCCGTAGACCACTGTGGGCGGCGCAAAATTTCACCATATTTACTATAATACATGCCCCCTTGGGGCGCATGCATATTCGGCCGTTCGATCGTTACGATCGTAACGATCGCACAGCGTTAGATACGTATCGATCATCCAATGTACGGACACGTCTCACCTGCGATTGTTGCGATCGGACGACCGACTATGAATGCGCCCTTATCCATTCAGACACGAACACATTGAATAGAATTAAACATTTTATTGTTGTCCCTATTCACAAACAAATAACGAAAGCGAATTTCAAACTAAATATATTTCATAATTTCTATGGAATGCAATTTTACAAAAGCTCGTCAAATAGTCTTATTCAGAACACGTAAAAAAATGTAAATCAGAAATTCCACAAGGAAAACAACATCCCGTATTGAAATAATTGCACAATGAATTTGACAGATGAATCAGATAGAGCGTTATGTTAACGCTGAACGCTCATATCAATCAGTAGTCCAGACCAATACAGGAATGTAAGTGAAAAATATCGTAACAATCAATAAGAAAAGAAAACGAATACGGTAGCCTCGTGATTCTGTAACTGCGAAAGCGCTGTATCGCAATACCGTGGAGAAAACGCGTAAATGAGGAAAACCGTGTGTGTATGAGATCAAACGAATCTACATGTATGTTCGAATATGGCTGAAGTATTCAAGAGCACGGTGATCTTGTCCGATTGGCTTTTTTTTTGAAAAAAAAAATGCATTTTAGAAGAGTTACGCTACCAAAGTCGGCATCTTCTAGTCAATTTCCTTTGCAGGACGATATTATCGTGGTTCTTGCAGCGCGGCCGCGCTGCGGCCTGTCAGAACGATCGATAACCTTTCGATATGTTAGGGTACTTTTTGCGGACCTTAGCAAAAATGACCCAACAAGATTATGCCTTCAAAGGGGCGCTGTCTCTAATCTAGTCAAGGCTTTCGCGAATTGCATAAAAAGCGGGCTTTCGACCGCTATGCTATTCTAAAGAGGAAATAATCTGATGGCGCATCCCCAAACTTCGAAAAGTGCAGCAAAAAGGAATAGCTTTCGGTAACTAGGCATAAGCATTCAAGCATTATTTAGCTCTCCCGTGAACGGGTAAATGAGCATTTCAATTGACGGTTCTTTTAGCGGATGGAAGATCTCAAGGGAATGCAACTAGCATTATTGAGAGGATTATTGCGCCAATTAAAGAATGGACGTTGTTGGTTCCGTGTGAGTAACCCTCGAATGCACTCCTAGATCAGAGGAAGTGATGTAAACAAGTAACAGAGTGTGACTTCAGACCATTCTTGGTTCCGTGCCCGGCTTAAACAGAAGTGCGCATACCGAATCTTTGTGCACCTGAAATATGAAATAAAGTATAAAAAATGTTACCACTAATAAACTACTCTTTTTTATGCACAGCTAAACAATCTAAACCATTTTTCGAAGCAACCGTAGATTTCTTGGCGAATTTGGTGTTAAAGCGAGAGTCGCAGCAGAAAATTTAGAAAAAAATCGGGGTTAACCCAAACAAAGGCGAAATGGCGTTACCAAGCGCACGGCACACCCTTGGAAGACAAAGTGGTGCCAAATACTGTTAAATAAATTTCGACATCGGAAAGTACCTTTTTCTCTTTCTTCCTAATCAATTGTCTCGGATCATCGCAACCGTGCTCTAACCGCATAGTTTTCAAGTCTCCCGTTTCTGGTTTCTTCAGCGAACCTTGTCTGGAACTGTCTAAACTTCCACTCAGAGACTGCCGATCTTCAGAATTTGTGCTGAAAGTAGCCATAGATCAAAATGGGCCAGAAACCAATGTTAACGTAGCAGCTGCAAAATTTCTTAGGCTGATTGCATAGGAAATCAACTTATGAAGTATGAACCTTTTTGATTGAGTCTCTTCAACTGGGTCGTGAATGTCCGGTGGCCCAGTGAAGCATCCCTCTTCGGCTTGAATCTCGTAAACTCGTTTCGAGTGAATAACGACGTTGCTGTACGGTAATGCTGAAAATATAAATAAAAAAATAAAAAAATAAAGATTCGATTAGGTATTTACTTGGAAGGATTGGACGGTAGATTACTACGGAATCTCCAATCTCTCTTTCTTCTTTATGACCGCAATGAAGAGAAGAATATGGGATTATTTCGGTTGCTGATATACTTAAGTCTGCTCAAGAGTTTGCATAAGGAACTCTAGCCACGTCAATCCGTGGCGTCTATTGTACTATTCGTAACGATGGTGGGTCCGCACTTTGTGATTGTTATTTTGTTAGGGGTCGCGTGAGGGTTGAGTGGGACTCGTAGTTTGTTGGATGAATGGTTTTTGAGGGATTTTGCGATGTAATTAAGTGGGAGGTAGGAATTTAGGCAGGCGAATAAAGGTGAAAATTTCGCGACCCCCTAAAGGGGCGAGGGTCGTGAAATTTTTGAAAATGTGCGAACGTCACGGTTGACCTTGGTCTAGGCTCACCCAGATCTGTGAGCTTGGTATTACCTACAGCCTCTCGTGTACCCTGGATGTAATCAAATAAGAACTTCCAATGTTCAGTTCTTCTGTGCCATACGAAGTTAGATAACTGGAACCTTTTATTGACTGGCCCAACGTTTCGACCTTTCGTCTTCTTCAGAGGCCTGAGATACTTGAAGCCTTTTTGCTTTGTAATTTTATCCAGCGACAACGCACCTCTCCTCTCTGGTCGACTCGTGTTGGAAACACCGTCGAATCTGCCAATGGGATAAGGAAACGGGAATATTAGATAACCCATGTTGTTAGAGATAATAACTGGTGCGTGTGATTCGGTTATGCTTCTTTTAGTTATAAAAAGATTCAACAGAAATGACCTATACCGCATTTGAATGATGAAAATTGAAAATTCTATTACACAGGTGTTGATGGAGTGGGCAGAAACGTTTTTTCAAGGAGAGCAATGCGCGCTGTTCATTTAAGCATTCCCAAACGCCAACAGCGCATCCGCGCATACGGTAGATAAGTATCTTCTGCAAGAGAATGGGCACTTGTATGAAACGAAAGAAGCTGAACCGCAGTGGTGTGTTCTTACAAGAATGACTAGCTGCTCTAGAGTTCTCATACGACATGATTTTCTGCTGAATAATTATCGCTCTTTGATTGAGGAAGACGGTGTCGCGGGTTCTGTGAAGCGCATAGTCTGAAGAGTAAATCTTGAATCATAGGTTGGCCAGGTCAGTCAAACCTTCTACCATTCCAAGTTCGGTTAATCGGTGCCAGAATAGTCTGGGAGGATAGATGAAAACTGATTGTATTCGAATGACCAGCAAATCAGTGTATAGACCATTGTCTTCCAAACGCACCTACTATGTTGAATAGAGGAGGAATGCGTGGCGTATTCGCGGAAAAGGAATTGATCATCGCCGGATAATCTTTGATATGTTTCCATTGAATAATTGCAGTTTGAAGTCTCGATTACAATGCTAAACTTAGCGCGGGAATGCTGCATTATAAGGCAATTAAGAAAGAAAAACCATTATAAACAAAATAATTAGATACGGTTCGTTTCGCTCCTTCCTCAGACGAACCTTATTATTTCGTCAATCCCCGGAGCTCATCAGTGAGTTGGGATTGGCGAAATAAAGACACAGGGGAAAGACGAATAAACCTTGAGTGACGTAACAAATTATCATGCAGAGGAGCATGCAATGAAATTAATTGTATATTTACTAAAATGATTATAAATTGACAAGTATATGTAAAACTTTTATGAAATTAAAAAGGTGGAAATGTTTGTAGCCGTCCACTGAATTTCTTCTTTCTCCCCATTGGGATTCGCACCCGCACTTCTTGCTTTCCAGGCAATTTCGCTACAATAATCAATGACCCCATTTGAGATAACTTTCAATAAAATTAAGTCAAAAACGTTAAAGTCTAATAAAGTTTTCAGCCTTGCGGTTGCAATGCCGATATCGGTTAAGCGGTTTACCACGTTGTGCGTGTGAATGCCTATAAGCTATGGTAAATATCTGAATTGAGGGCGGAAGTAGTGGCAAGTGGCACGCTTACCACGCGAGCGGTCCGGGGATCAAATCCTGGGTCGTGAGTCGCCCGGGCCAACCAAGCCTTCCATCCCTCCGGGGTCGGTAATTGGTACCAGACTTGAGGATAAAAACACTGACTTGTACATCGGCTGGCCCCCGCAAGTCATTGTATAGGCCACATCGCATTCAAACGCCACTACGAATGTACAAATGGAAGTAGAATGCGTGCCGCATCCCAAAAGGGATTGATCAACGGCAAATGCTTTATCCTTTATCCTTTATCCTTTAAATATCTAGATCGAGTGAATTGTTACTCCGGTGGTGGAACTTGTAGCACAACTGCCCGTAAAACAAGAGATGCGAGTACGAATACCACCCGGGGCGGAAAATTTACCCATAATTCAGCAATTTTGTAAGAGCTTTTTTCATGCTTCCACAGTACTCTGACAACACCCTGCATTAAAAAATGGAAAACTCCCCTTCCGATAGAGTTCGTGCGGGTCAGTGCACAAAGCGCCTCACTTCCTTCAGGTTACCGTAATACACCAGAATGCCGGCGGTGATAACAAAGAGCTATAGCTGTTTAAGAAAACGATCGGTAACTCACTGTCGCTATGCTTTCGTCCATCAGATCCAAGTGCTCTGTGAATAAACCGAAGCAGGAAGTAGCAACCAAAAAAGACTCCGATTATAGCCGCAAACACGATGCCGATAAGTGCGATCGTTGTCATGCTGAAATAAGACGTATCAGTAAAAAACGGGTTGAACGAGGGCAAAGATGGACTTGGAAGTAGAATTAGAGTAAGGAGACGGACGGTCCAAGTTTTCCTCTTAAGAAACGAGCGATTTTGAAACAACTGGCCCTCTCAGCAGGTTCAAAGCAAACATGAAATAGAACAAACCATAGGATAATTTGCTTTTGGTAAGGTTACTAAAAAATTACAAATTACCTATATCTAGAATAACAAGTATAGTATACAATTATGAAAGTATCAACTGTATGATAAGTAAAGGAGTTCAAGGGTAAATATGCTTCATTTCAATTCCTAGCCCATTTGATTTTATAGAAATCGCATCCTACAACTTCGAGTACATCAACTGGTATTGTAAATGAGTGAGAGAACTGGTTCACTAATGAAGTATAACGTCAGAATAGGCTGTAATTCACTGATAAGAAAAGTGGTGTCTAAGTTCAAGCATGCAAACGCAAATACTTTGGCGGGCCGTTGAGCCAAGCCTATCAAAACAATAGCCACAGCTTTCCTTACCAAAGGTAGGTGCGTGGCGCACCGGGACGAAGTTGAACAATGATGGCTGACGCAGCCCTTCGATTGGCCTGTTTTCCCATAGGATTTGTCAAATTAATGTTTTCTTAGGTTCACATCTTCCTTCATAGGCCACGCTACAAAGCATACACCTGCGAACTGGATTCTCAATGTTTTGAAGTGAAAATAAAGAACTTGAGATTCGATGGAAGATGCAAGTGGTCCGTTAAATCCGATAAGAGCATGTGGTAGTTTGATGCCTACCGAAGCACGAGAAAGAAGTAATGAAGCCAAAGGAGAAGCTTGGCTTCGCAAACACCTCTATGGCTTTACTATCTCCCTTCCTTGTTCAAAACATCAAAGGCGTAGGTGCTACGTAGTATGAATGAAAACAAACAGATCGTCATCCCACGGGAAAAAGAAAAATGTTACTAATAAGTTTCTCTTGAGAGAAAAATCTAATGAAATTCCAAGTTCGATATTCACGCTGACAAAATACCGTAAAAGATGGGAGGGAACGCTCATTAGTTGTCATTTAAAACGCCCCGAAAGTGAAGTGGCTAATCGCAGGCCCAACCCAGGGAGTGCCGCCAAACGCCCGGGCACCAGGATAATCCACCATCGTTACCTAGTGCTCCTCCCATCGACTGAGCTTTGAAAGCCTTTTATGGGTAACCCATGCCATTCCCCATTGAGGTGCTTAAAGTTGGCATAGTACGTTAGCCCTTACCAAATGGAATGCGCTCAGTACTCATCAGGTCTCTATGGAAATCGTTTGGCCGCTCCTTGACTTTTCGCGAAGCGTTATTTGGGAGCTACACGAGTTGGATTGTTCCCTCATGGAAGATCGTACTTCAAAACTCCATACACTGATTTAACAGTAATTATCCTCATAAGGGCACACTTCCAAATAGATTGAACCAGCTGGATGAATTCCTTGCGTAAGGAGGAAAGAGCTATCTACAAAGGTAAAGATTCAGCTCACTGCTTGGAAGCGCGCAACAACAACAAGGGTGCTAGGATCTTGTAATGCACGAAGATTACCGCAGCTGGAGTGTCTGTGTCCTCTCGCTCGACACACTGTCTCGTATACACTCTCTCGTCGACACTCATTGTCTCTTCACTATAGCGCAATTTAGAAAAGGAGGCCCGTCGAATGTGTCTTTCATGATTTCTTTCCATTTTTCTTCATCAAGAGTCCATTTCTCACCGGAGCGATTATTTTGATTCCATTTTCCGGGCGAAACAGGTACATTGCTTGGTTGTAGGACATATAATTAGTAAATAACCTCAACATAACGTGATAGTTTTTTTTTTCAAATTAAAACAGGCGGTTATTAGCAAACTATGTTGAAATATGTTACGATCAACACAGCGTGAATGAAATTTCATGAATGCGTGAGAACGAAAAGAGTAATTCTAATACGAGATAGGTGTCCCAAACGCACGTTTCAAGATCTCCTCAAAGAATTCCTGCAGCATGAGACTAAGGCTCAATAATTGAGTAGATACAACTAAAAATCGGTCCCTTTGTGACTGAGCTGCTTTCCCACGAACGAACGGCTCGTCAACAAACAACCCAAATACGCTTTGAGAGACAGTAGAAGGCTAAAGGCACAGTACACGACCAAATGATGTACTTATTGCTCTCGTAAATGATTTTGGATTCGAGAAGAGAGCCAGCAGTGGAGGAAAATTTTTAAAAAACCACCGAAATTTGTAGCGTTTTAAGTGGCCTAAAGTGTTCTACAACAAAGCGGGACTAATGGTAAGCACCAGGGAAAGGGAATAGCGAGAAAGCCCATGGGATGGAACGACGCAGGCTCCCCGCCCTTAGACTGTGCATAGCGAGCAAGAATTTCGCCTGGTCTTACAAAGCTCTTTTCGCGCACTTGCGAACTGTCAGAGAGGTAAACTTCAGTCTTTGCGGAGAGCACAAATTTCCCCTTTGAAAGGAACCCTCAACACACTGGTGCCCGTGCCTTTCCTCTCCATGTTATCACGGCCACTGCTCTCCCTTCCCCTGATGTCACCGCCACTGCCCTTCATCCCCTCAGCAATTCTTAGCTTCTGTTGGCGCAAATTAGAACCGCTCCGTGCCACAAGTGTGTTGTTTCCTCCATACCTATTCTTTTTTGTACTATAATATCTCTATTGTTAATTTTGTAAGTAAATATCTTTTTTCAACCGAATCAGTCAAGCAGGGTAAAGGTCACACCATGCGATCGTCGCACCATTCGCGAGCTATTCGTCGCAAAGTCTAGCACCTGCCTAAGGCCGATGTCATAGTTTGCGAATCGAGCGTTGCGCCAGCGAATCGAACTTTGCACCAGCGAATCGAACGATGTACCAGCGACTCGACACTGTTTGAAAGTGGCGGGACCCAACGTTTAAAGGAAGTCCACTTTAAAGGACCACACTTTGAAAGTGGCGGGCCTTCCTTTAAACGTTGGGTCCCGCCACTTTCAAACAGTGTTGAGTCGCTGGTACATAGTTCGACTCGCTGGTGCATCGGTCGATTCGCTGGCGCAAAGTTCGATTCGCCAACATATTGAGCGTTGATGACTAGAGCAATGGCCAAATAAATAGAAATAAAAGTAAAACTGTGCGCAAGATAGGGACAAGCATATTTTAATCCATATTTCACACGAATACAATAAACATTGATAAAACTTTAAGAACAATGATTATCTGTGATAACTCAATACAGTGACCAGTTGCGTGATTCGGCCGAGAGCCTTTGCTAAACAATGCTGTGAACAGAAAAGAGCTCATTATCGGCTTAGCTTAGCATTTAACAGTAAGAGAGCGATAAGGGCAGGCATTTCACTGTTCCAATAATGTTGATGACGAAATATTGTATATATACACTGCCCTTGTCATGGGATTGAATTTCAGGGAATTTCTTTCGCTAGCTGGTAACAAAATCCCGTGCGCAAAAAATGCAAAAAGTGTGCCCGAAGGAATTTAATGGCAAAGTGCTCGTCGTCGAATTCCTTGAGCATGCAAATATTAAATTAGTTCGCACTTGAAACCGCAAGCTCTGAAAAATGTGTGTGTCGTCCCACCGCCCCACGTTCTGTCTCGAGCTTTTAAACCTTCGGTCTAATGATCTAGCGGGCTACGGACAGGATTTACAGGTTACTTGAACTTTCCTCTATGGTCCTTGCCACGAATGGCGGAGAGCACAGACAATTAGAGAACGGCGCCTGGCTCGGCTCCAAATCCCAAGGAGGAAGGTGGAGCCTAGGACTAAGCCTTGGAGGGGGAGGGACTCCGAGGTGGGTGAGCCAATTACAGTGTGGCAAAAGTTTGAATGTGTGAGATCACAGTGGTCATCAGCCGCTGATAAGGCGAGAGAGCGCAGAGCGGATCGGATTGAGGCGGCTCAAAGAACTAACGATAAGATCAAGTAGTCCGTGGACCTATGGACAGGGACGCCGATCAGAAGATGCATTTTGCGACTTCGCGCTGAAAGCGGCGCCGGGTCAAGTACCGAATAGAACCAATTTCCCATCCATCGACAGTTGATTCTTAGGTAATGCGCAAGATGAAAGTTTTCCAAAACCCTTTTCGAGTCTCATCCAGTAAGGGGCTGGGGGACATTGCGGTGCACAATCTGCTATAGTGCCAGTTTGGCTCAAGAGCCTCTATAAGTTTCAAGCTGCAATTCACTTTATTCCTATGTGTTCTTTCTTCAGTTTTTCAGTGAAACTGTGTATTTATTGTGCTAGAGTGATAAAAATAAACGTTCAGAAAAATAGTTGCTTCACAAAGCTGGTGAACAGCTAGGTCTAAGCTTAGGGAAACAAGACCCCGGGGAAAACGAAGATTGCCTACGTACCCGAAGAGTCCCCCTTCTAAGACTCATCCCTGAACGCTAACGCTGAAAGTGTATGCTTTCTGAGGTTTTAAAAACAACGAGTCGGGACTGGGTCCCTAGAGGCAGTCCTTCCCAAAGAGAGAGAGGGATGGAGGCGCGGCACTGTCGCGACTGAAAAGTGTGAGGCAACGGCGCTAAGGCCTTGTCTGCAGCTGCTGCTGCGCTGCCATCCTTATCAATCGCGGAATGCGTGGTGTTTGCGCCCCCTCGGCATGTCGTACTCTCTAACGCTTTCCTTTTCCGCGCCTTCGTCTCCATCAAACCACGGCCGGCCTCAAAAAGGAAGTTCCGGTGTTTTCTTCGACACTTTTGCTTTTTCTACCCCTTATGTTCCTCATTGTGCTCTCCTTGCCTATTGTTCAAACAAAATGGACACCAATCCGATCCCGACTCGTATCTTTGAACGCGTTAGCGCTGTACTCTACACTGCCCCTTCTTACTGGATGTGACCCGCTTTTCTATAATAGTATTATCCTTATTTTTCCCCAAAACTCATAAGTTTCCTCGTATAGCTAAGACTCCAGACAGAAAAAATGTTAGCCAACTGCGAGAGTAGCTCGTCATAGAATAAACTTTAGCGAACGTACATAAAGACTAGATAGATAGATAATTTGGCACGATAATGCTATTGTACACATCAAACAAGTAGGTAAGGGTTAGACATTGCGATCATCACACCATTAGCGAGCTATTCGTCTCAAAATCTAGCACCTGCCTAAAATCTTAGCGTAATGAGACGGAGAAACGCGCCTTCTGTGTGACAGCAGTGGACGGCAGGCACTCTAACCACTGCACTTTATTGGTAGGCAAATGGAAAAACGAAAAAGAAAGTAGGTAAATATTAGCTTCTTTATTATCTCAGGAGAAGCACTGAAATCGACCTTGAATGCGTAAATACCTGGTTCAAGATACTTCTTCATTCGAGAGAAAGGAAGAAACATTCAAGCTTCAACACGCTTTGCTTCCTTGGAGCTATGCTATGCATTTGTTCTCTCAAAGAGTGCTGATGAAACTCACGTAAACAAGGAATTTTGCAGGCAGGCGAGCGTTGAAAGCTTGCACGTGACGTTATGCATTTTCAGCGTGAATCGGTAATGTGACTGGCTAGTTTTTGGGAGTAACAAGAAAGTAAGCTCGCAAGTCTTAAGTGCTGAAGTGATGAGAGTTTGAACGAAGCTTCCGTGAAATGACCCGATGTTTAAATCAGAACGTGTTTGAAAGTCGAGAAATAACCACCTATACCCTGGGTAAAGGTTTTGTTTCGACAAAGTCGGCACCATTTGTGCGAGCTTCAGACTCAGGACAATTCTTTTTTCAGGAATTCCCATACGACTCCCTTAATCCCTTTCGCCCTTTATATACTCCCTCTACTGATTACCCCCCCCCCCCCCAAAGTCCGTCGGAGGGCAGTATATGTATTCATATGTATGTGAATAAACAACAATTTGAAGCGAAAAGTTACGATAAAGGTGCATGCACCTTTATCGAAGCAGTAGCCAAAACCGGAAGAAAACGAACCGTGGCCCTTTCACAGCCAAAGGCGCGCTAGTTACAGCGCCTTGAGGCTGCCAACCCATTCTGAGCTCCGCCTCCACGTCTGGTGCCGGTAACAGCATCGCCCATTTCTCATTCAGAAAAGGTATATCACTTCGAACAGCCGTATCCTTCAAGTTTTCTGTGAGCGTTACCAGTCAAACCACAGTAGTCGTTGGTAGGAGGTCGCCATCGGGTTGACACGTGCAAGCGACCCTTCAGTTAGTTGCTGACTCGTCCATCATCGGAGGTAAACGGGCAAATGAGGGGTCCCGTTTTGCAAGACCTAGACGGATTTCTTTGGTTTTTCCCAATGGTGTATTATCCAGCATCATCACTTCCACTTTAAATCACACCCAATTTGGCTAGTGAGCCAATGGAAGACTTAACCAGTGACGTGTAATATTTATTACGACGTGTTAGTGTAAGAATCGACAATAATAATGCATTCAATGGGGTTTATATACAGAAAATGTGGGCGGTCCTCAGATACCGTGTCGCCGCTGGACCGTGGGGGGCCAGTGGCGGTACTCAAGCTCGGGGGATGAAAGGACGGACAACAGCAATATTTAAAGGAGGAATTCACGATTAGAATGAAGGTCGAAGAAGAGTAATTGACCTAGTTGAGGGACCCACGGACCTCCTGAGGGTGCGAACTGACGCGCAATTCGCATCGAAAAATTTGACCTCGGCGACCTATCATGCCTCAAAGTTGGCGGGTCCGGCGATCTCCGCCCACCGACCATCTGATCACTCGCCGCAGTCTATACGTGGCGAGTGATTAGATAGCAGAGAGAGCGTAGTGTTGAAGAGGGCACAGCGATGAGAGTCGCATCAATGCTCAAATCAACGGGCAAGGAAGGGGTCCCATTTCTCGGGTTCTGGGCCGTTTCTCATGGTTTTTCCTTCTTTAGTGTACCACTCACCATCCCTAAAGTTAATTTGAAATGGGTTGCCTTTCCAGCGTGAATTCGTCCTTTAAGTTACCTACTTGATTGCACACTTATGATACCGCCAGGTCATGCCTGCGGTATCATTTCAAGAGATACTCATCTATAGAACGTCCTAAGGTAAATAGTTTGAACTAGCACGTTATCATTCACTTATATGAATCCTAGCTCTAGTAGAAATATATAGGTTGTGTATCCACAACACCCAATCTTATCGTAATCGCTCGTTTTGTACAGTAGAAGCTCTAAAAATGCATTGCTTATTCGATCCTGTATGCCTTCCCGGGAGAAGAGCGCTCAACGAACGCTCATGTGTGACTAGACACATAATGCGACCGGAAGGCTTTAAGCTACAGTGGTGAGGGAAAGATAGCTGCAGCCTCTTTTTTGTACTAATGAGATTTCGCAAGAGGTGCAAGGAAAAGCTGAAGTGATTAAAGGGAGAGGAGAATGTTCATTAGAGTCCAATTTCAAGAGTTGCGAAAATTTTCTCAGATGCAATCGAAGGGCTGCCGAGCTACCGGTGAGAGCCGAATTCCGAGAAGCAGAGCGGCTCTTCACCAATGCGTCACAAATGCGTTCCCATTCGGAGAAGTGGATGCATTAGTGAGGTATGGGTTTTAGGCGCTATGGAGGGTGATCAATCTTTTAAAGCAATCATTCCATTCAGTAAAACAATTAACTCTGAATTGTATCGAATAATTACCACCATTTTCCCTGCCTTCAAACTAAATAAATGATTGCCTTAAAAGTGCTTTCAAACGAATGTACCCGCAGGCGTGCGGCATTCGAACATACAGCAACGGTCAAGATTTTCGCCGTAACGGTTTTTCATGCTTACCTTCTCTTCAAAAAGATCGACGGTCCTACTAAAAAATTTGCTTTGTTATTTCGAATTTGAATGGCGTAAGCTTTTGAGAAAATCAAAAGACATAATCAAAACCTGAACAGAACTGGTCAAAGGAGGATTCCACGTTAGGATCGAAGGTCGAAGAAAGGGAAACTTATTTAACACTTTGACGACAGCGCGGGACACATACGTCCCGCACTTTCACACGGAAGAGACTTGTTTTTCCTAAATTGTGCCTCCATTTTCATGCTTCAAGACTGGCCCTTCCTACTGTTGGATACGAAAAATAGTTCTCTCGTTACCACTAATGAAATTATTGGTAATGTAGTAACTGTTGATGCAAATTTGTAAAGTAAGGTGGGTAGGTGCGCGCACAAGGGCGTGTCGTCAACGTGTTAAAGGAGTGAACCAGCGGAGCCTCCAAGAATCACAAAGCCCAATAGCGCAATTCGCAATAGAAAAATAGCCGCGAACGAGTCTAGCATGGGGCCTTGCTCTTCGCCCAAATGGGCTCGCACCCCACCGGACTAATCTAAGCCAGAGCGGCGGCAGGTCTAGTTACTCGCGAGTGATTCTAGATAAGCAGAGCGGCGCTAGGCGTTAAAGAGGGCGCCACCGATGAGATGCGCATCCAGGGCGGAACTTACGGGCGTAACCGAGAAGAGGTCTCCATTTCGGGTGCCGGGCAGGGTTTTCAATGGTTTCTTCTTTCATCCCGACCGCTCCAGGCGAGCACCTCTTCCCTTATTTCCAGTAAGCTACCTCTCCATCGTAAAATCCACAAAGAGGAAAAATTAATGTAAGAAAGCCCATTCTATTTAGTACTGGCTATACCACGTGCCCTTCTTCAGATTGGAAGCGAAGGGATCGCTGCCGGAGATTTACCTCCGAAACTGGACCATGGCCTCCAACATGGGGTATTTTCATTTCGTCGATGTCCCCTCAATACAAAGTGCTCGTGTCTTCTAATCTTTTTATGTGCGACACGTTCGATCTCAACCAGCGGTAACTTATGAAACAGCCAATCTTAAGTCAAGAAAGAACCAGGATCACATTATTCATAGGATCCCCTGGAGCTTCGAATAGATGAGCAGGTAGGGGCTGCAAAGTGGAGACAGAAAGTCCAGGAGCATAGGGTCAAAAGGAAGTTTCAGAGAATGCTCCAGAGATGCGATCCTCTTCCTCTGAGCGAGTCTGCGAGCCACACGTACCACCTAAGCCTCTTCGAAGGGAAATAGTCGAGTCAGTGAACCGGCCGACCCTCGCTTGATCGTAAAGGTCACGCAAGAGCCAACCAAACGAAGTCTGTCATCTACTATTCAATTTGTGGGTGTTTTGTTTTTTGCGCCTGGCCATTTCTTTTGTTTTATTTTTTTACACGAGCAGCATCGTTTTGAAGACCTACTTCGCAAATAAGTAATTAATAAATCATTCTTACCCGCAGCTAATTGTCGGGGGCCTTCAAATATTACAAGGGCGCTCAAAATTCCAAGGCGATTCACAGGATCACAGGATCATCACGAAAACCCCACTCTTCTCTAAAGAACTTCAGACATGGGAAGAATTTTTGAATCAGTTTCTTGCAAAAGTAATTGACATCAATCAATGAAGAGGCTTTTCAATAGAATTCTAAATAAATAAATAAAATCGAAATGAAACTACGCCGCTCCTTTAATGCGAATTTCCTCAAGCAGCATCTTGCAAAAGAAGATGAAATACCAATCATTCATAAAATTGTTGTCTGGTGACATGCACATTTAGTTGGTTCCAAAAACACCCTGAATATCATCTAGGGCTCGGCTGTTATTCTGTTCTAGAACATAGCTCCCGGAGCGAAGAAAGATAATGGGACTATTGCAAAAGATCGGGACAATAAAAGAGTTCTGAAAGAAGAGCTAGCCGTCATGGCTACCACGGCATTTAGGACCAGTATAATCCCGTGGAAGCTGTGCGATTTTAGACGACAAAAACGTTTGTAGTGGTTCGCTCAGGCCCTTAAGCCGTGTGAAATTGGATGCGTTCGAGGCGGCGAGGAAATCTTAAGTATTGCAGTAAAAACCACAAACGCTGTCGATGTAATTACAGATCCATTGGGTCGTTTGTCATTGATGGCGTGCCGACGACGAGTTATGGCCTATGCCCTTTTCTTATTAAGAATTATGGTCTAAACGCTTTTCTTGGCAGGAGTAAGCATTAGCGAAACCCTGGCACGCAAGACTTCAGCTATAGCGCCACCAGCGTCACAAAAGGACAACATGATATGTCGTGCCAGGAATTCACCTAGTCGGGTCATAAACAACTAATTAAAATGACAGCAAATCTATCGCGGCCGGCGTATCAATTTCGACTCGCCGTTGCTGAAAACTGAGAGCCAACCGGAACCTGGATGCTGTGAAAAACACATGGCTACCGACTAGTAATTGCAGTGTGCGCTACGCTCCGCAGAACTCATTTGCATTACTCCTCCATTTTGGTACACACCAGAATGAGTGCGTGTAAAATTGAAATTAGCCTAGCGTAAAGGCTAATTAAATTTTACACAAGCTATTAAAATAAATAAATAGGGTTAAGGGAACAGTGCTGCGCAATTCCGTTGGCATACGCCGCACAGCCAAACCAAATCGGTATCATCGACGAAGTTGAATGCATTGCAGAATGCCCTTCAAAGCTGGGAATTATGACAAGATTGTATTGATTTCGTAGTGGAAGTGGGGATGCTGGATGACGCTCCTGTGGTAAAATAGCACAAAGAAAGTTAAGAA